>JAMYXO010009021.1:0-10192 GCA_033310375.1 Conus canariensis
GGCGGGCGTGGTGGCTGGTTTGTGGGGGTTTTTTAAGTTGTGTGTTGTGTGTGGGGGGTGTGTGTGTGTGGTGGGTGGTGTGCGTGTGGTGATGCGCGGGGCAGCGGCATGCTGAATGCATCGTGTGTGTATCTGCGTGCGTGTGTGCGCGCTCACGTACACGGGTTGGGACGTGTATGTCCAGCATTCTTTGACTTGATTTTCATTGCTTTATCTTTCTCCTTTTGACTCTGTATGCGTGTGTGTTGGTGTGTGCGTGGTGTAAAGTGTGTGTGTATGTGTGTGTGTGGTGTGTGTGTGCGTGCGCGCGCGCCGCGCGCGCGCGCGCGCGCGTGTGTGTGTGTGTGTGTGTGTGTGTGTGTTGTGTGTGTGTTTGCTTGTGCATGCGCACACATGCAGATGGGATAGAGAGATAGAGAGATAGATAGATAGAGGAATAGATAGATAATAGATAGATAGATGGATGGATGGATGGGTGGATGGATAGACAGACAGCCAGATAGTAGATAGATAGAATAGATAGATAATAGATAGATAGATAGATAGATAGATAGATAGACAGACACCAGACACACAGACACACAGACAAATGTAAATGTTGTCCCCCTTCTTCCTTCATTTTCACCTCTATCATACAGTTTAACAGCATGTGTCTACACGTCCTTCCTTGGGAAAGCATTGTGAAGAGCTTCGGCACGGAACAGCTCGATAGCCATGGAATGCAGTTTGACTAGTTGTTACGACAGTGGACAGTAGTGTTGCGGGAGTTGTGTCGGTTTGGAGCCTTCTGTTTCGGGAGGTCCCAGACAGGAATTTCGCTGCAGTCTTTTTTGAACAGAGGAGAGCGAGGCCAGTAGATTGCTTGGCGAGTATCAACGTTTCTTCGCATAACTAAACCCAATTTAAGCAGAGGAGAGGGGTTGGGGGGGAAATAATGCAGGCGGGACAATTCTTCCATAAATTCATTACATTAATCACCTGCAGGAGTAGAAACGGAAATTGAAACATAGGGCATTAGAGTGAAAAATAAAAAAACCTTTACCAGCAGCAAAGAGGGACGTCCCATCATAGTTCATCTGAAAAACAGACTCATTCATATCGCCTGCTCAGAGTCCTGTCGTTCGTTGGTTCGGACTCGTCAGTGAGACACGGCTAATTGTATCTGTGTTCCTGCGGCATCAAAGGCATCAAATGGGGGTGGACCAAAGTCTACAAAAATTCTGCCGAATTTCTCAAACAAGGGGTTTAGCCAATTGTGTCTGTGTTCCTGTGGCATCAAATGGAGGTGGACCATAGTCTACAAATTCTGCCGTATTCTCTCAACCAAGGGGTTTGAGAACAAAATCCAAAATCACCATAACCACTCAGTGAAGGGAAGAAAAGCAAAACGAGAAGCAATGTAAAATGAAAACATTAATATGCTATGTAGATAGATAGTTTACAGATAAAACAGACAGACAGATAGATAGAAGATAGAGAGGGCAGAGATAAATACATAGATACATAGATAGACAGACAGATAATAGCCAGAGAGAGAGAGAGAGAGAGAGAGAGAGAGAGAGAGAGAGAAGCATACTCTTTATTAAAGAGGCAGAGATAATGATAATAATAATGAGGACAATTTATATAGCGCCCATCCTAACAATGTAGACTACAGGGAGCTTTACAAGTTTTAAACAATTCAACATCTAAAAAGTATAAGCAGGACACACACACACACACACACACAACACACACACACACACACACACACACACATACACACACACACACACACACACACACCAAAACACACACACACATTCACACACGCAAGCACGCACACACACACACACACAAAACACAACCACACACGCACACACACACACAAAACACACACACACACACACACACACACACACACACACAACACACACCACGCACGCACGCACGCACCGCACCCACCCCACCAAAACACACACACACACAACACACACAACAACACACACACACCCACAACCCCACAATTCTGGGATTCACGAGTAATACACACACACACACCCCCACACCCCACACACACACACACACCCACACACACAAAACCACACACACACACACACTGGAGCATAATGTCGCATACATAAACACACTATATAACACGGTGAAAAAGCTCATTTTTACACGAGCAAAGTGTAAGGGTGAACATGCAGTTATTTTTTGTAAATATTTCAGGTAGTATTTGCAGCTGGCGTTTGGAACATATACGTTTTAAGTGCAGACTTGAAAGTCGGAAAGGAGGGGCCTGACGTAAAAAAATAAATAAATAAACAAACAAAAACAAAAACGAAGACGAAACGAAGCAATCTAATTTATACTTCAACCTTGTCTGTGAAAAAATCAGCGTCACCTTCAATTTTGTACCCAAATGTTGTCTTATAGAACTAGTGGTCAGTTCGTTCATTTCATTAGTTTTGGACTAAGTCACCCAGAATAGTAACGTTCTCCGGACTGGCAAAAAGAAACGTCGTTTTTTTCTTTTTTTCTTTTTTTTCCGTTTTTTTTTTTTAAAATTTCCCCCAGAGGTGTGAAGCACAAGTTCTGCGTCTGAATTGCAAGAAAGTTTAATACATTGAACGACTCGTGTCACCTGACACATATGTTAATGTTATACATTACAAGACAGAGATAAAGAAAAACAAAGTTTTAAACAATCACATTTCTGGTTAACCTTAAGCATTAAATACAGCACTCTCACGCAGTCCCAGACCGGAACAGAACCCCATGACATCCTCTTCACTGTCCCTTTTTGATCAATTGTTACCTTGTGTGCAGTCTTTTTGTTCACCCTGCTTTAACGACAAAGTACTGTAAAGACATTGAGTGTGTCTGCTCTGCAGAACGGACAATTGAGCATATACGGGTTAAATGTGCTTCAATGAAAACTTTCCTACCTCCGGAAGTCGTAGAATGTATTTTGCCTGTTTCTAATGTTAGATAAATTGGGATCAGTTAATCGTTCAACTGTCAATAATTAGGGTAGTTTAGTTATTTGTTATGTAGTTCTTATTGTTCGTTTCTTCTCTCTCTCTCTCTCTCCTCTCTTCTCTCTCTCTCCCCTCTCTCTTCCCCTCCCTCTCTCCTCTCTCTGTCTCTCTCTCTCTCTCTTTTGGGCTGGCGGCCTGACATTAAAACATTTTTTACTCTCTTTTCTCTCTCCCCTCTCTCTCTCTCCCCTCTCTCTTCTCTCTCTCTCCCTTCTTTATTCTTCTTCTTCTTTTATTTTCCCCCCATTTAAAAAAATTGATGATGTTAGAAAATTAATAAAGTTTTGCTGTTTTCGATGTTAGATTCTAAAATCATCGACACGATGAAAAGACTTTAAAAAACAATCAGTAACTAACTCAGTATCATTTTCTTCTTCCATCATCGTCATCCATCCTACCTGATCACGTCAGAGAGGCTTCAGTTTCTCTGGCCCTTTATGCCCTGCTGCCAGGGGACTTCAGCTCCAAATCTCCCCCTCCGCGTCAATGCCCTCAGTGAGTTCCAGTGGAGGTAGCCGTTACTGACAAGTTTGGGCGCAGTTCTTTCTGCCTACTGTTTGTTTTGTTTTTGTTTTTTTGTTTTTTTGTTGTTTTTTTGTTTTGTTTTGATTTTTTTTTGTTTTGTTTTGTCTAAATTCATTTTAGGCTGGGTCGACTGAAAATTTCATACAATAAATCTGTTTTGTTTCGCCAGAATTTCTGTTGTTGTTTTTTTGTTTTTCGCACGCACGCACGCGGCGCCCCAAACGGGGGTGTTCAGAAAGAAAAAAAAGATAAAACACCGTTAGGACGTTCAAAGATTGAAAGCAAACGCTGTGCATCTCTTTCTATCATGAAATCTACGAATGAAGGATCGACTGTCTCTTTTCAGCAACCAAAAAAAGGCATTCACTGCACTGCAAAACAAATTGAAACAATCTTCAAAAATTTCTATTGAACACCAGGTAGCAGTGGTGCGATCACTTCGTAAGAAAGAGAAAAAGAAAAGAAGAAAAAAGTGCGTGTACGCAAACAACTTCAGTCGCAGCTTACTTCCATTGCCTATCGACTTGCTAAGTAAAGGCGTTGTAATAGGCGAAGGAATTCCGCCTGACAGCGAATCGACAGCAGATAAGACTAAAACCGACGCTGAAGCCTCAAAGACCAAAGTGTAGGGCGAAACGGTTTTAGACGAAACGATAGCCATCCGTAAGTTATTGAGAATGGCTATTGGTTTCCCAGACCCAGTTATCATTGACGGCCGTCAAGAAGAAAACAGTCCTTGTGCCGTTTACATACAGACCACTTTTTTCCCCCTTCTTATCTTCTAAAAGGTGAAGAAGCTCCGCGGTGCATTCGGGAGAGAATGCCCAATATCTATACTCTACCCCCCCCCCCCCTCTTATTTTGCACGAAAACCCCCTTTTCACAAACAAATCTCGTCCATCTCATGCTACTTTTTGCCCCAAAATTGACACCTTTTTTACATTTAAAATTTTAAAATGCAAAAACCCCAAAATTGACGTAATCGTTATTTTAAAATGGGGGGGTTACGGCAAAAACAAAAAATGGGGGGTATAGAGTATAGATATTGAATTCTCTTTTTCTCTTCTGATTAATTCTTCTATCTCAAAGCACCACTAACAAATCAGAGCAAACAACCGGCCTTCCATCTTGGTTTGTTATTTTTACACACACTGAATTTATAGACCCCTCAACTAATTCTTTAACCCCGGGTGTCCCTTTACCAAATGTGCTTAACGATAATCGCCCAAAACCCGCCTTAATTGATGGTAGTAAATCCTAGAACTGTAGATGGATTGGCCATCAAATAAATTAGTACTTGTTTTTAACTCCCTAAATGGACATACAACATCGGGTTAAAAGGAAAATCACATGGTTCATTACCTTCAAATTGATAAGATGTTTTCTCTTGTAAATAAATTTATAAGATCTGCTAGTACTGTGGAAAACCCAAGATTCGCGCAAGGCCTTTAGGAAAAGTGTAAATTTTCTTTTTTCATCTAGTGGAAAATGCATAGTAAATTTTGAGGTTTGCTTCGTTTTTTTTTTAGCAATATGCTCTAAATCGATAAATACTTCTTTTAAAAAAACAAAAGCTGTAATAGCCTTCTGGTATTTTTTCATGAGTTATTTGATTGCCCCTCATTACTAATATTAATCCAGTTATTTTGAGCTTCTTCAGATATATTAAACCACTTAACTTTAAAAACCCTTTTTTTAAAGCAACCCACATTACCGCGCCTATTTTTAAATTTGGGAAAACTTAAAACACACTTGGTTTTGCTTGGTTAAAAAAAGGAACTCCTTTTTAAAAACCTTTTTAAAAAAAATATTTAAAAATGGGAAACCTTTAAAAATAAAGAAATTTAATTACGATGAGGGGGGTTTTGAGCCCCCAAAACTTTTTATTTAGTACCAACCATCGCATGGGTAATCAAATTGGCTTCTAGTCAGGCTTGAAACCCACTAAAATGAAAATTAAATCCCCAAAAAAGAGTATAGAGTTCCATCGCATGGCAACCCCCCAGGCTTTTTACAAACAGTTAAATTTTGAATTTACTGTCAACCCCCTGGCTGCGGTTTCATAACAAACCATTTAAACCCCCCCCCAACCCTTGAAGGCATAAAACTTTCGTTTATTTCAGAAGACCAAAAAATGAACACCCGTAAAGCTCCCCCCAATGACAACCCCTTTTTCCTTTTTCCCCCCAATGGACAAAATCAAGAAGAATCGCCAAAGAATTTACTTTAAACCCTTCAAATAACTTTAGACAAAAGTTAAACCCCAATCCGGGTTTGGGGACATTTTATTTGTGGGGTCAGCGAAGGAGTATAAAATTTTTTCTACTGGCCCCGGCCCACACCTCTTTTTAAGTCAAACTCCCCAAATTAGATTGGTCAAAAGAACAAAAAAAACCCCCTGCTGGCAACATTTATCTTAGATAAAAGTGAAAGGGCCCAACAATCCAGGATGCAAAGACTTAAACCCAACGGACGTCGTTTGGTGTCATTTGGAGCGCAAGCAAACCAAGCTAGCATAGGGATCAATCCAGGCTTTGACGCCAGAAAACAATTTCTAGCAAAATTAAAAGATGCTTTACTCGCTGTTGATTTGTTCCACATCAAGGTACCAAACGTTCTTTCACATGCTGGCAAAGGTTTTCTTTTGTTGGGGTCATGGATTATACAGCTGCCTTCGACCCAGACTGCGATTGGGTGAACAGAATTAAATAAGAAATCCTAACCCGGGCACAAAAATTAGGACACAATCAACTTAAAAAACAAGGCCCGCGCCAGCCCCTTTTTGAAAAAAAAATAACCCGCCCGAAACCCCAGAAAGCGACCCTCCCCAGTTATAACACCCAGAAAGCGACCCCCCCCCCTGTTGATGTACCTCACCCCGGGGAGAACACAGCGAAAAGCACCCTTGTTGTGTTTTTAAAATTTTATGGATTAGCCATCTTTATTCACAAAAAAATTTAAAAAGGGAGCCAGCGCCCCAAAAGTCCCAGATGGGGCCTATAACCCGCCACTTTTCCTATTGGGAAAACAAAACCCAAATAACAACACGCTATTATGCCAGGGAGCACAAAGGGTTTTACAGTAACTTTTTTTAATAGGGTTTTCTAAAGGTGCAGGTTTTCTAACCCAACTTTACGCCTGGCGGGAGGCGCTACTACCCTGTGGGCACCGCCAGTTAATGATAACCGTGAGAGTGCAAACCCAACGCCGTAATTTTAAACTAACATTGTTTTCCCTGCTCTTGAACAAATTCTATTCTTTCTGCTAACTAGAATTTTCAGAAGGAGTTGTTTTAAGTTTCTCTGATTCTGTTTTTTTGAGACGTTATTTTTTCTCGTTAGTAGACACGCTTCAACCCCGGCCTCTTTCTCATTAAATTTTGTATTTTCTGTGTTTCTAGCCTTTTCCTTCGCCCTAAATTGTTTCATCTCATGGGGCCAGTTTATTTCTTTTTCTTCTTCTTCTATTATCACCAAGTTTTGCCAATTTTTTGTTATTTCACCCCTTAAGTCTTTAAAGCAGTATAAAACCCATGATTTCACGCATAGGCAATGGGAATCACATTGTTTTAATTGTGTCTCCCATTAAAACTGTCTCAATTTCCTATTGTTCATCTGCTGTTGTTTTAATTCTTGGGAAAAGGGGGTTTTGCATTTCAGATCGGTTGGCAGCCTTTCCCCCAAAATTTTTGTAAAGCACTAACGCCCAGGCCCTTTTTGCCAAAAAAAGTTAAAATGCCTTTGGTCAGAAATAGGGGGCTCTCTAAAATTTTCTCCGCTTAAAAACTGGGTTGGGTCGGGGTTTTTGTAAGCCGCAAGCTTTCCCTTTACAGTTTTACAAACAAAATTGATTATTTTATCGCTAAAAAAATTTGAAAACGTTTAAACGCTTCGGTGCCTCGGGGCCCCAACTGCCAAAAACGATTCAATTCATCTAAACAATCGTTTTTTGGGCCCAATCCTGCTCCTTCAAGTTCTTCTTGCAAATGAAGGACTCGGGGCCCCTTTTTTCACTTTTTCTTCAATAGGGTCAACCGCGTCAAAATCTTCTCAGCCCAAATTTTTTATTTTTATTTTTTGTTTTTAAAAGAGAACCCCCACGGCTGCGACCCCCCGACCATTCAAAAAGCGAAGGGCCCCCTGGCATAAAAAGGCATAAAACAGACTGTCGGGGTTTTAAAATAATCCATCAACAATTTACCAAAAGAAATGTTTAAAATAAGATTTAGTGACCCGGGGGGTACATGTTATAAAGCCGGGGACTGCCCGGCTTTTCAAAATGATATTGGGGTCGATGGATTCCTAAGCACTGTCGTTGCAACCGGGGGGGCCCAAAAAATATGGTAAAAAAACGGGGGGGAGAGAAATCTTCCACGAGTAGCGCAACTTTTTAATCTCTATTCTGACTGTGGCTGCCCAAAAAAAAAAAACAAAATCTTTTAAGGAATTCAGGTCCAACGGGCTTAAGCACAGGGTTAATGCTGCGGGTCAAAGGAAGACGAGGGGACCAGGGCAAAATTTGCGGGCATTTTAAAAAACAATTTTGCGTCCCCCTTTAATTTTGAAGTTTAAAAAACCCCCCCAAACCCCCCCTTTTTAAAAGTGGGCCCAAGAGACAAATTTCTTACAAAATGTCTTCAATACGCGGGGGCTGTTATTCTATCAGATATCCCTTAGCCAAAAACACTGTTATAACATCTCTCTAATTTTGAGTTGTTACTAACCCCAAACGGCAGAACAATCTTAAACCAGTAAAAAATAGGACGGTTTTTTTTAAATTTAAAAGAGTTTTACACCACAGTCTAGCGATTAAAAAAAAGCAGACCCGCGGGAAAATAGCTAAAGCAACTTAAGTCCAAAAGGGGGTTTCTTGCTTTTTTATGAACCCTCACTCCTTTTCAAGAAAAACTGGGGTGTTTTAAACCCAAAAAATTGGCAACTGTTTGAAAGTAGATGGCAAGCCTTTTTCTTTTTGTATTAGCGGACTATTACCCGACCCCCCTTTTATAAAAAAGAAAGTTATTTTCCTGGAGGGGGGAAAAGACAAGCCCCCAGCCGTCATGTGTTAAAAAACTTCACCTTCACAGTAAGACCGAAAATTATCTAACAGACAAATAGGACTATGGGGGATTTTTTATCCACCCGGGCAAAAGACTGCAGGGGGTGGAAGAAGGGTGGGCAGGGTAACCATACAAAAATAAAGGGGAGGAGGAAAGGCCAAAATACAAATGCACGTTTGGGTTTATGAAACGCCCCCCCGGAAATTGAAGAAAATAGACTGAAAGAAAAAAGCCATTAAAAACAGATGGAAAATTTGAATTTTTTGCCTAAAGGACCCGCACGTTCGCTTTTTTGTGGGATTATGGGGGGTTGGGAAAAATGTTCCGGGGGTTGATTTTTTACAAAAAGTCTACAGGTTTCATTTCGAGTACATTGTTATATTCTGCACAAATTATTGAAAACAAGTCACAAAGAAAGGCGTTTTTTGGCAGACGAGAATAAAATTTTTAGTTTGATCCTCTGAAAAGCTAAGCGATGTTTTAGAACAACTAAGGCTATTTGGGGGGGGGAACCAAAACGTGTTTATTTTTGATGCGCGCCGAAAAAGATTTTGAAAAAAAAAAGAAGGACTCTGTCTAATAGCCTTTACGAAGACACGCATTAGTTTCTGTTTGGGGTTTTAAAACTAAAAAATACAATGCTTTCTAAAAGACTTTTAAAACGCAGTTAAAATCAGTCTCTTATTTCTAACTAAGGACCGGGACAGTTTTTGAAAAAAATTTTTAAAGTGAAAACTATAAATCAGGACAGGGATGAATAAAAAAAAAAAAAGAGCAGCTAGAAAAAAACTAGCACGCAAAATATGCTTACGGACGACCCGCCAGTTCAATACGTTTTTCTATAATAAATTGTTTACTATAGATTAATTTTTATAATTTTTTATTTCAGATTTTTTACTAAAATTGTTTTAAAAATAAATTGTTTATATTTAAAAAAAAAGTCCGAGGACCTGAATCAAAAGCAGAGTTAGCTCCTAAATCGTTGCGTAGAGATAAAAATCAGCAGATACAACGACTTTATCTTAAGGTGGGAAATGTTTATGATTTAATACCCGACGATGGTTTTACAAACGAAAAAAATTTTAAGATAAAAAAACAGCAAAATCCCACCCGGAAGAGATAGAAACTAAGGGGAAACGATTTTGGCAAACCAATACAAACTTTTATAAAAAGGAGAATGCCGGGCGTTTCTTCCTGACTTTAATGGATTTAAAATTTGAACTAGAGCCCCCCCTGTTCTTTGATAAGAAATACAATTTTAGAAAAACTTTGAATGAAGGGACGCCTTCTTTCTACCTAGTCCCCGGATTACAACAGAAAAAAAACAATTGAATAACCAGGGAGGGCTCGTTTATGCCTGCCCGGGGAAAGAAGTTTCCCTTTGCGAAAGTGGGGGGGCGACACCGTCGGCTTATTTAACCCCAAAAAAAACACGCTAAAAAATGACGATTTTTTTGCTTATTTTTCCTCCAAGGGGGTCTGTCCTGTTTCCAGAGATACGTTAAACAAGGTGTACAAATAAAGTCGAAAATTTGGGCGGGCCTCTTAGCTTTTATTGCATTACTAAAAACGGGGGGTGAAAAAA
>JAMYXO010000900.1:0-27500 GCA_033310375.1 Conus canariensis
CAATTTGGTCTTTTCCTTAACCTCCTCTTTTCTGTCTTTTGTTGTCTTCTTCTCCTCTCTTTTCCCTCTCTCCTTCTCCTTTTCTTCTCTTCTGAAAGGTGTGTGTATGTGTTTGTCCGTTTGTGTTTTCAACCACTGTTTGAATTTGCGATATATGATAAAATTTCCCTCATGCTTTTAAAATTCCAACTGCATCCATTTCATTATATCAATAATAAAGTCATAATTTTTCCCAAATGCTGTGGGTATGGACAGGTTCTGTATGAACTGGTTTTGGCTGTGCTGGAGTACCAAGGCGGGTTGGTTTTCACTTGCCATGTTGTTTAAGAACCATGGAATTCAAAGCCCAAAGATTTTGTCACTAAAACTTTTTGAGACAAGTCTGTAAAAGCTCGGCCTGGCATTGGTGAAAAGCTGGGTGCCAGGCAAATCCGGCGTAATATTACCATGTGATAAAAGGGATACCCCCCCTCTTCTTCTTTTTTTTTTTTTTGATTCACAATAAGGAATGCATGCAAAAAAAAACTTCCAGTATGTTTTAAATGAAAAAAAATTTTAACAAAATGAACAATAAAAAATGATGTAATGTATAAAAAAATTAAAAAATTTAAATAAATTTATTTCCATATTTTAAAAGAGTGTAGGGAAATAAAGTGGCAAGAAAATTATGTACGGAAAAGTCGGCATTTGACAGCAAAACGGACAAAAAAATTTTTTTAGATAGAAATTTTTATGGTTTCCTGTAATTAAGATTCTGGCAAAAAAATTTCCCTATTTTTGTTCAGTTCCCACGGTCCCCAACCCCCCTGGTCCTTTTTCAGTTGAAATTGGGTACCGAGAAAATCGTGCTTTTCAGAAACATTAATCATTGAACTTTCTTCGCTGTCAGTCTGTGTGCGCACCTATGTAGGGATGGCAGTGTTTGTTTTTTTGTTGCCCCATCAAGTAAAGAGAAAGGAATACCCTTTTTAAAAAAAATCACATATCGTTCTTATGAAGTGCACCCCCCCCCCCCCCCCCCCCCCCTTTTCCCTCCTGGTTTCCCCCGCCTTTTTTTTGTATTTAGGCCTTTGATGCGTATCTAGAAAAGATTTGCAAATTCATTTCATATTTAAAATTGTTCAAGAAAAAATGTGGGGGGGTGGGCAAAATAATTCTAGTATGGGGGCAAGACACTAGGAAATTACCAAATATGGTATTGGCACCTCATATCTTGAGAACAGGGTGATCCTGCCCTCTTTTTTATCCACAGGACCTTGGGCGAGACAAGAGCTGTCAAAAAAAAAGTTTTGCTATGGACCTGTTGTGAGCTCAACAAAAAGCGTGTCATGCTTTTTCTGGTAGTTGACAAGTTCATGAAATTTTAGGAATGCATGACTGTTGCAAAAGCTAATGAATATCTGAGCACCAATCATTCGAGTTACCGACATTTCTTATACAAGAATCTGAAGGAGAGTAGCTAACCAACTGAAAAATAACTGTTGATCAAAGAATTATCAGGGAATTGAACTTGGCTCACCACCTGGAAGTAGATTTTAAATGCTTCCAACAGCACAAGTCGACTGACGTAAATTGTTTATGCAATCTGAGTGTTTCAATATTAGGGAAAATGCTTCCAACAGCACAAGTCGACTGACGTAAATTGTTTATGCAATCTGAGTGTTTCAATATAGGGAACACGCTTGGGTAAATAAAAAAAAAAACAAACAGGTACTTAGCACGCCCACTGCATTTCAAGTTATCACCTCTCCAAGTTTAAGTAGCCGTTAAAAACTGAAATCATACATCTACTTCCTGGTGAATTTTATTTAGTTCCCTCATCAGACATGAGCAAGACTGATCTACTTGCCTTAGAACTTTCATTCAGTTGCCCCTACTTGTTCAAGATACACTTTACTGCAATCTTTTAACCTGTTTGTATTGCAACCACGTCAATAAGAAGATCCTGAAATGTGTTGGCAGAGGATCTCAAAGATCTGTTGTTGAGTGTTTCCACGCTGTATTGTCAAACATATTTATTCATGCATCCTGAACCCCTCTTTTTTCTCTGTTTCCAACCCAGCCGTCCATGGCATAACGACTGGTTACTGTGTTTACAGGCCTATGAGTTGGTGGGCCAGTTCCTTGCTTTGAAGAAAAATAAGGAAGACTTCAAAACTGGCTGATGTCCAAGTGTGGAGGCGATGACAGAAATTGGGACGACTGCTATAACGCTATCGACGATTGGTGTAAAACCAGCATGTGAGCACTGGTGCTGGCTGCAGAGGACTGATATCGGTCCCCGAGTTGTGCTGAATCAATAAAATTCGTGTAGAAACTAGTAGTGACTGTAACAAGCTTTTGTACTTTTTTTTAATCTAGCCATGTCACACTGTCATGAGGACAAACAAATATGACAATGCTGACAATGAAAGCTTTTTTTTTAATTGGTGTGTACGTTAAAGCATAGGATATTTTTAATGGTTATTGTCTCTTCGCTGCTGTCATCATTTCCATTCTAGCATTCATGGATAAGCAAAGACCAAGCTGTAGGCTCTGACAGCCTTCCCTAGGTTAATTGTCTCCTTGTCTTCATCGAGGAGTAAGAACCAGTCTCTTCAGGATGCCCGAAACAACTCCACTTTTTAAATCGCAGGAATGAAACAAATGCACCAAATATATTCAATACTTTCATGTATCTAGGCTGACACAAGGATTCATTTTTTTCTGAATGTTCAGTAACATCACTACGAATGAACTTTAATAGTAGTAGTAGTAGTAGCAGTAGCAATAGGGACCGGCTTTTGGCCTCAGGCCTTGCGGCCTAATTGCGTCCCCTCATTATTTTTCAATTTTATTTAGGTCTGGTTGCATGTCTATCTTATAAAATAACATTATATTCAATCCACACTAAAGAAAAGGTCTTTCAATTTAGGGTCTTCATCTAGGAGGGATTTTTTTTAAGCTGTTGATGTCAGTTGCATATTTGGTGTTAGCAGGCAGCGCATTCCAAAAATTAGCAATTCTGAAAGCAAAGTAAAACTTTCTATTGTTAGTATGGCAATGTCTGATAAAAAAAAAAATCTTGCCTTCATTATTTCTCGTGCAACCAACTTCTGAGAATTTGGAAAGCGCATGCACGTTATATCATCATAATTATGGATTTTTTTTTTTTTTTTTTAATGGATTAGGTCTCCTCTGATCCTCCTTCCTTTGAGTGAGTGTAATTGGAGATAATGTAATCTTTCTTTATAGTTTAAATTACTACACTCTTTCCGGATTTTAGTAGCTCGCCTTTGTACATTTTCTATCATTTTTGACTGTCTCTTAAGATGGGACTCCAAAATTACATTAGCGTATTCGAGATGGGCCTAACAAATGCTTCAAATCTAATACATAAATGGCAAATTCTGTCTGTGTGTGTGTACGCTATAGACCAAGAATGGCTCAACCGATTGTAATGAAATTTGGCAGGTACGTCTGTTGTGACCGAGGATGTTTTGAGCTAATCTCTAAAAAAATAAAACCGTTAAAAACCATTAAAAAACCTGTTTATAACGGTTTCAAAGACTCTTTTTCCTCTGCTTTTCTTCAAAATAGCCGTTGTGACATTGCACATGTACAGGACTACTTCTCTAAAATTAGAACCGTTATTTGGCAGTTAAAAAACGTTATTTATAACAGTTAAAAACCGTTAAAAACACCAAACCCTATAAAAGAAACTGTTTAAAACCCGATCTTCTTGAAATTTAGCAGGTACGTCTGTTGTGACCCGAGGATGGTTTTGGGCTAATCTCTAAAAAAAATAAAACCGTTAAAAAACTGTTATAACGATTTCAAAAGACATCTTTTCCTCTGCTTTTCATCAATGGCCGTTGTGACATTGCACAGGTACAGGGCTACTTCTAAAAAATTAGAACCGTTATTTGGCAGTTAAGAAACGTTATTTTATAACAGTTAAAAACCGTTAAAAACACCAAACCCTATAAAAACTGTTTAAAAACCCGATCTTCTGGGGTTGGCGGCCACAGAGTTATCGGATCGCCACCAAACTTGACATAAGCCTACAGGAGCATCCCGCGGGTAACATAGGGTCATTGATATTCATTATGACCATTAAATTGACTGTTAAAAACCGTTATTTCAAATTTAGGCTGTTCTTTATTAAATTCGGTATACATGTGCAGTTTTAAAATGCCGAAAAATGATATACACAACTTTTACGAACCGAAATTTAAAATTGAACCATTAAAAAACATTATTTTATAAATTAGAGTATTCTTCAAGAAATTCGATATACATGTGCAGTTTTGAACGCTAAACAATGATATACAATTTTCAAGATCCGAAACTTAACATTGACCGTTAAAAACCGTTATTTTCTGAATTTCTAAATTTTCACCGTTCTTGATAACATTCCGTATGCACGTACAGTTTTTAAGCGCTGAACAATGTTATGCAAATTTTACGAACCAAAACTTAACATTGTCCGTTAAAACCCGTTATTTTCTAAATTTACACCGCTATTGATAAAATTCGGTATGCGTATGTCCAGTAACGGTAAGTAATTTTGCAACATGGATGGGACAGGTAGGGGGATGAAAAGGGAGGATGAGAGGGGCCAGAAAAATGATTGTACAGTGCAAAGCCTGATACACTATTTTTACATTAGACACAGACCCGTTGAAATAAACTACTTCTGCACAAAGTCTATTCCTACAAAATAAGGGCAATCAGAAGAATGGGAATGGGAACAGTGAGTGCAGGCGGAAAATCGAGCGAGAAAAGCATCTCGACGTGCTAGGGAAGATCCAGAGGAAAGGGCCAGAGGCAGGCGGAAAACAATAGAATGTTTAAGAGAGAGAGAGAGAGAGAGAGAAGAGAGAGAGAGAGAGAGAGAAGAATTGTTTTTGGGGGGGAAAGGGGGGTGGGAAGATTTTGGGGGGGGGGTGGGGGGGGGGGGGGGGGGGGGGGGGGGGGGGGGGGGGGGGGGGGTTTTGATTGAAAAAATCAAAAACAATTTAACGGGGTTTGCCGTCACGTGAGTATCGCAAAGAATGTTCAATCCCGGGCAACGCCGGGTGCCCTGCTAGAAACATCATAAATGTCTCCTTTCTGAAAGGTAAAAGTTCCCTGATGAGTCCATCACTGTTTGCTTTATTTACAACTCGCTGGATTGAGGATCAAAGGGATAGACCTTTTAAAAGGGGTTACTCCAATCGTTTCGTCATCACATGTATTTATTTTCTGCATTTTGTCTTTTCATAATAAGTATATTCAAACGTTCATCCTTTTTGCCAGTGTGCATCCCCTTTACTTTTCGTACATTGAAGAAAAGGGTTCAATTATCTGCCCATTGCCCTCCATACACATTTTTATGACCATGATTGTCGCAGCCTGATTAAGTACAAATTAAAGTTATTTCAAAAAGATCCTCCTGTTTTTTTTTGTTTTTTATTTGATATTTTGTTTGTGAGAAGTGGTTGTGGTGGTGTGTGTGTGTGTTGTGTGTGGTGTGGGGTTTCAACAAAGGGAAACCTTTAAAATGCGATTGCACATGTTCAAACGGGAATTCCCGGGCCTGACACACCGTTCCCAAAATATGCGTTTGCAATTGTTTTTTTTTTTTTTTTATTCCATTTCTCACAAAACGAAAAATTGAAAAGATAAGAGAAAAAGTGAATAGGGTCCCCAAAACGAATGAAGAAAACATATCAAACAGTCACAAGCTTTTCGAGATTGTCCTCAGGCAAACAAAAAAACATGCAAAAAAAAATAAAAAGAAAAGGGGGGAAAATAAAGGGTCCCTTATCTCTTCAATAAAAGTAATAAGCAAGTCAGTGCTGGTTTCCACACCAAACCGGGTCGCCCGGGCCCTCCGAATCCGGTCGGGTGAATCCCCCCAACGGTCGACACCTGATTCTGTTCTCAGAACACGCCACTTTGGGCGCCCACATTTTGTGTAACAAAGCACATTCAACCAGTCGGGTGTCTGACTCATGGGCGAATGGTGAGGAAAGAGACGGGGAAGCTGCCCCTTCTTTGTACATGCGGGTTTCACTTAAGACGTCCGTGCGAGAATTTTCTTTTTGCGGGGCCCACCCGGGGACGGAATACTAAACAAATTTTTTTACGCTCAGCGTGTTTTTAAAGTAGGCCAAAACTAAATTTTACGCTCACGTGTTTTTAGACCAGTTGGCTGGGGGATTCGTTTTTGATATCAAAGATTTCTTTTGTATATTTTTTAAGGGGTTTGAAAAAAGCTTTTTTTAATATTAGGCTTATATTAAAAAGGATCAGTTAAAAACACCTGGTTTCCAAACTGGCAATACTACTGCATTTTAAAAACGCCTGTGAATAACATCATTGTCAAAATACTTACAACACAGTTTTTTTAACGTTACAGAAAATGTAATTTGCCAGCATTACATGGGTAAATCTTCCGAATTTTTTACTACCTACTATTCATAACCCCCGGGGAACCACTGCTTGAGAACACAAATTGGGGACTTCGTGTACACATTAGGTCTATGTAAATGAAGTTGGTTTTGTATGTTTTCCGATTTAAAAAAAAAAATAAAAAAAAAAACTTTCCAGAGTAAATCATTAAAACTGTAACTTACCACAAATTCTTTGGCTATTGTCTTTAAATCTTCTTTAAAAATTCTCTAATCTGACCATTAAAGTGCCGGGGGACGATTCTTTCGGACATCTGTTTTAAAAATTTTCAAATTTTAAATTCTAGTTTTTGTTTTGTTTTTTGGGAGAAATTTAAATTTCTGAAGCACTATTGGGGCGGCTCGTTTCAAAAGAAAAGCGAGAGAAGAGAAAGAGAGAGAGAGAGAGCGCCAACAAACAGAAAACAGACACAAACAAACGCCCCACGCCGCGTGCGGCGCGCGCGGCACACACCCAACACACACCACACGCACGCACCGCACACACAACCACGCGCGCGACACGCGCGCGCAAAACACCACCACACACACACCACACCACACCCGCACCACACACAAAAAAACCACGCAGGGCGCCAAAAACCACACACCCCAAACAACCCACGCACGCCGCCGCACAACGAACGCACGCAGCACCCCCACGCACCCGCACGCACACACGCACGCACACACACACACACAACCAGGGCCGCGCCAACCACACCCACACCACACACCACACACACACCACGCACCACACCGGAAGGAGAGACAAACATCAGACAGACAGACAGCACTGGGGGGAAAGAGAGCATTTGAACACGTGACATGTCATGAAATCGCCGGTGTTTTGTTGTTATTTTTGGTGGGTGTGTGGCCCCTGCGCGCGCATTGTGTGTGTGTGTGTGTGTGTTGGTGTGTGTGTGTGTGTGTGTTTTTGTGGTGTTTACCGCATTATTACGTGCCTGCACGGTGTGCAGGGTTGTGTGGGGTTTTTTAAATTCCCTCTCCTCCCCCCATACGCGCCTCACTTCCCCGCCCCTCTCCTTCCCCCCGTACCCACCCCCCCCCCCCCCCCCCTCCCCCCCCCCTGCCCCGCCTGGCCCCGGGGCCGCCCCCTCATTCACTGTCCCCATTGCGCAGCGAACCGACACGCCATCCTCTCTCCCTCTCTCTCCTCTCACCCCAACACACACACCACCACACACACAACACACACACCAAAAAACACACACCACACACAACAGTGTAACTTCTCGTCGCATGATACTCCTGGACACTCCCTTTAACGGGCAAGGATCAACCCCATCTCCCCAACAAAGGGGGGGAGTTTTGTGTGTATGACCGTTTTTTTTTTTTTTTTTGTTTTTGTTTTTGTTTTTTTTTTTTCCCGCTATCAAAGCAGCCATACTCCATCTTCGGAAGGTGCATGTTTTGTGAACGATCTCCTTACCCGGGGGTTTTTAAACATTGATTTGACTCCTTTCTCAGTCCTTCAAAATGGCTATAAACTGAGGTTCGTGGTGAACGCACGCATCACTTGCACACACGAAAAAACCCATCACTAACTTTTGGAAAAAAAGTCAGTTTGGCCGTCGGGGGAAAAATCCCCCTGTACCGAAAACGACCCGGCGGAATTCAAACCCGCAACCCATAGATTACGATCCGGCGCCTGCCCGGCTGTTAGTGATAAAAAAAAGTCGTATTCTGTCCCAACGAAGGGGGGCGATCTTATCAGAAATGTGTACTTTTCGTAAATAGAAATGTAAGACTGTCGTATCCTGGCAGGCAGGGTCTTCTTTTTTCTTTTTCTAAGGGGTGACAGGTTTTGATTAACTCAACACGACCGGTTCAAGCTGTTGAAAAGGTTTAAAAAAATCAGTAAATCGACCTTTCAATTTGACGGGTTTTTAATGTAACTCTAGCCCAATCACGGTTCAAGCATTTTGAAAGGTTTTATGTAACCTAGTCAATCGACCGGTTAAGCATGGTGCGGGGTTTTGAAAAACCCCCCTGTCAATCGCCCGGGTTCAAGCAGGTGACGGGGTTTTGTTAACCCTAGTCAATCGACCCGGTTCAAGCATGTGAGGGGGTTTTTTGATAAACCCTATCAAATCGACCGGTTCAAGCAGGGTGAGGGGGTTTTGATAAAACCCCTAGTCAACGCCCGTTCAAGCATGGTGACGGGGTTTTGTTTAAAAACCTTAGTCAATCGCCCGTTCAACTGGTGAGGGGGTTTTGATAAACCCATAAATCGCCCGGTTTTAAAGATGGTGACGGGGTTTTGATATAACCCTAGTCAATCGCCCGGTTCAAGCATGGTGGGGGGGTTTTGATATCCCTAGTAAATCGACCGGTTTAAAGCGGGGTGAGGGGGTTTTTGATAAACCCCAGTCAACGATGGTTCAAGCATGGTGCGGGGTTTTGTATAACTCTAGTCAATCGCTGGTTAAAGCAGGGTGGGGGGGTTTTGATAAAACCCTATCAACGACCGGTTCAAGCATGGGAGGGGTTTTGTATAACCTATCAATCGCCGGTCAAGCAGGTGACGGGGTTTTGATAAATCTAGTCAATCGCCGGTTCTGTCTACCAAAAACGAAACAGGCTCAAAAAATTCTATCCAACAACAGGTGTGCGTGCGTGCCAGAATTCACCCAAAATGATCCCGTTCAAAAAAAAACAGAAGTGACAAAAAACTGGCAAACTCAGGCAATATTCCCACGATTCCAGTGGAAGATCCTATCCATTGACACTTCTCGGTTCATCAGACGCAACCCTAAACACCCCAGAAGTTCCCAGAATGCCAGATAGCTGCCAAGCCCGGAGGGGGATCTACCTTGTGACCCTGACAAAGTCCAGCTGCTCAAGAACCCAAAGCAAATTCGCCAGTGCATGTTCAAACCAAACATTTCTCGTTTTAGCACTAAAAAAAACCTGGTAGATACATAGAAGTCTTTTGTGGTTTTCATCACGGAATTGGCCCAGGATTTGATTTTGGTGAATAATGCGTTTTTTGGTACTTTTTCAAATTCAGATTTAAAAGTAGAGATATTTTTTGCTTGACTTTTTTATGCATGTTTTAGGCAAATTGCTGAAAATTTTGGGAAATAATTTAAATTTTTAACAAAAAAGGGGAAAAACCTTTATGAAAAAAAAAAAAAGGGGGGGGGGGGGGGATGTCAAGGGAAACAGCTGGGGAAACGTTTTGTAACTTAAGTAGAGTTTTTCCCCCGTGTATCTAGGAGCGACTAGAACGTTCTCATCAAGACAAAAGGATCCCGGCTTAAAAATAGTTATTCAGAACCGCATTCCGCCCGGCCCCCCGATAGGGCCCACCGCCTCATAGGCCTGCAAGCACAATAACCAGTCGTTACCCCGGGGGGACGACGGGGAGGGAAAAAAAGGGAAAATTTAAAGGGTGTTCAGGTTAAAAAACATGTTTGACAATACAGCGTAAACATCAACAACAGAAATTTTTTAGATCCTCTCCAACCAGTTCAGGATCTTCTACATGACGGGGTCGCAAAATAACCCGTTAAAAAGAATTGTAAAGTGTAACTTGAACAGGTAGGGGAAAACTGAATAAAAAGTTCAAAGGGGAAAGTAGTCATCTTGTCTGCGATAAGGGAACTAAATAAAATTTTTCACCAGTAGAGTTGATTTCGTTTTTACGATACTTCTACTTGGAGAGGTGGTAACTTGAAATGCAGTGGGCGTGCAAGTACCGGGTTTTTTAGCCAAGCTGTTCTCTAAAATTGAAACCAAACTACTTATGGGTGGAAAGTGAATTGCATTTACACCAGTCGACTGTACGATGGAAGCATTCAAAAATCACTTCGGGTGGGGCTTAGTTAAATTTCCTGTAATTCTTTGATAAACATTTTATTTTTCTTTGGGTTCTGCTCTTCTTAAATTTTTAGTACAGAAAAAAAAAGTCATTAAATCACAAAAAAATGTCAATAACTGAATGATCGCTGCTCAGACTTTTTTTGCAGCTTTGGAACAGTCATTGTACACTGTGCACAAAGCATGCCCGCACTCACCCCACATTCACCCCGTCAACGCGTCTCTCCAAAAAAACCAAGGCGCAAAAATACTCTTCTTCCCCCCCTCCTCCCGGGAAATAATTTACAAAACGAAAATCGCTTTTCAAATAATAAACACGTTTTTTTCCAATTTTAACTTCTTTTCCTCCACTCCAGTGGAGGAAAAAACATTCCACAGATTCCATTTGGGGACCAAATTTTCATCTTTTTTTTATTAAAAATTTTTCATAAATACTTCTTTCACTTTTTTTCCCCCTACGGGAGAAACATATACTTTTTTTCCAAAAAAGGTCAAAAGAGGGTTTAAAATATAGGAGATCACGGGTTTCCACCCGGGGGGGACAATTAATAACATTGGGGGTAACGACAAACCTTTTAAAGTTTTCTCACGAGGGCGCAGTCGTTGTTTCTCCAGCAAAAATTCCCCAAACCCTTGGGGACAATTGGGTGCTGCCGCGACTGCGCCCATATACTTGTTCGACTGCCTCATCGCCTAACGGGTGCGCCACAGCCCCGGGAAAGGGGCTGAAACACGAATGAACCCCTGTAAGAAATCTATTTCAAAATCGAATAATGAAAATTTTTTCCCTTTTTCCCTTTTCTTAACTCTCTCTCTTTTTTTTCTCTCCTACTTCTAACCTCACCTGGAAATGGTAAATTGCGGGTGAACTCGTTCCAACAACCTGTCGGGTCAGTGCCCCAAGCGTTCCCCTTCCTAAACCTTTTTTTTTCCTTCCGGGGGCCCTTCCTGATGATTCTCAGTGATTCTCACAACCTACACTTTACCACCCCTTGGTTACTTGCCCAAATGGACAAGTCCGCCCTTTAAAAAATCACCCCTTTTTATTTTACTGAACGTTTTCTACCCACCAGCGCACCGACACCTGGTCGGCCATGCAAATTATCTTTTTTTTCCCTTTTCCCTTTTTCCCTCCCTGGGGGAAAGCTTAAAAAAAATAAGGGCGACGCGACGGAACGTACTGTCGCCTGTAGGCACTCCAGACAGTCATGCTTCCTAAAAATTTTTAAATAAATTTGTCAACAACCAGCTAAGCATGATCGTTAATAAACCACAACACCCATAGGAAACTTTTTTTTTGAAAACACTTGTCTCTCCCTTTGGGAGCTGGGGCAAAAGGGAGACGGCAGTACTCCCTTTTCATCTACTAGTATCTAGCCTCCCTTACAGTTTTTATCTTATCCACCTCCCGGAGCTCTTAAAAGCTTTAAATATAAAAAAATTTGCAAATCATTTCTAGATATCGTCATAAAATGTTTACAATACACGTAGGGGCTTGAAAAATGAGGAAGGAAAGGGAGAGGGGGGGGAGCACCTACCCACCCTCCAAATAAAAAATTTTGGAGGCCAAAAACTTTGGGAAAAAGGGGTTGTGTTTGTGTGTGTGTGTGTTGTTTTTATGTTTTGAGTGATGTGTGGTGTTTTGTGTGTGTGTGTTGTGTGTGTGTGTGTGTGTGTGTGCGTGGGTGCCGTGCGTATGCTGCGTGCCACTTGAGCGTGAGCATTTGTGTTTTTGTTTCCGCCCCCATAAAAACCCCCTCGCCTCGCTTTTTAATGCCCCCTTTTTTTACCATTTCCCCCCAACCCACCCCCTCCCCCTTTTCCCCCCCCGCCACTCCCCCCGTTCCTAGGGGGTTGGGGGGATTTTGAATAGAATCAGGGGAAAGTTGAAACCTTTAAATTTTATTCTTTTTCTTTGACACCACGCCCCCTTGCCTCTCTTTTCCTAAAAGTACATTTGGGGAAAAAAAAAAGTTTTTAAATTTCCAAAAGCTTTCAGCTGCAATAAAGACAGCTGCCCTTTGTCTTTGGTAATTTTGGGGAAATATAGCTTTTGGAAAGAGGAAACCCAACGAAAAAATATAAATAATTATAAATTTTGTGTTTTTAAATCTGGGGGGGTAGGAATGCGGGGCCCGCCCCAAGGGGGGAATTTCCCCCCGCGCATTTAAAAATTTCGGGGGGGTGGTTTGTCCCTTTTTTGTAATCTTGGGGGTTCCCCGCGGCTGACGGATATGTTCCACTTGGTTTTGTGGGTGTTTTGTGTTTGGTGTGTGTGTTTTGTTGCGTGCGTTTCGGTTTTTGTGTGTTTTTGTGGTTTTTTGTGGCGCGCGCGCGGTTTTTCTCATGCTTTTTGTGTGTGTGTTTTGTGTGCGCGCGCGCGTGTGTGGGGGGTGTGTGGGGGTGTGTTTTGGGGGTGCTTTCAGCATGCGGGGGTTTTTGTGTGTGTGTGGGGTGTGTGTGTTGGTGTGGGGGTGTGTGTGTGGTTGTGGTGTGTGGTGTGTCCAGCCCCGCCCGGGCGTCTGTGGGGGATCTATTGTGTAAAAATTTTCGGGAAATTTTGTACAGAGCTTTTAAAATATAAAAGGGAATTTACAAAACTTAAAAGGGTTTTTGGGGGCAACTATTTTTCCCCGCACGCCGCTTTTTTTTTTTTTTGTTTTTTTTTTTTTAAATGCGCACGGGCTTCGTTCGGAAAAAAAAATTTTTTTCGGTGCAGTAGTTTTTTTTGGGTTTTTTTTTTTTTTTTTTTTTTTTTTTTTTTTTTTTTTTAGTTGACGCACTACTGTTCCCCTGTCTGTCGCCCAAAAATATCGTGATGATTTTTTTACTGATAGGGTAATCAAAAAGGTGTGAAGGACTTTTTTTATAATGAAAAGGTCAGAACGGACTCTTTTTTTTTAAAAAAAAAAAGGCTACTGGATAAAAAAAATTTACCCCAAAATATTCTGTATTTAAAAAAAAAAAAAAAAAACCCTGAACCCCAAAAATGTGGCTTTTGTTGTTGCTACTGCTGTTTTTTAATTTTTTTTTGGGGGTTTTGAGGGGGCGGTGGTTTTTTTTTTTTTTAAAAAAATTTTTAAAAACGCTGATGAGCCACCCCTTTTAAACCCTGTGGTTTGGCCCCCTTTTGTTGTGAGACAGTGATTTTTTTTAGCGTGGTTTTTAGTTTTTAACTTGTGGCGACGCCCCTGACCCGGGCCCCCCAAAGCATTCATCCATCTCCCCGAAACACTTTTCCCATTAGGGGTATTCATACAAAGCCCAAAGCCTGGGCCCAAGTTAAAAAATTCCCCGAAACACTCCGGGCCCCATTTAGCGGTTTTCAAACAAAGCCCAAAGCAAATGGGCCCAAGTCATCCAAAGCTACCAGAAAAAACTGCCTGCGAGTGCGGTATTGTACAAAACCCAAAAGCACTGGGCCCAAGTCATCCATGCATACCAAAACACTGCCTCGATGTAGGGTATTCGAAAAAAGCCCCAAAGCACTGGCCCCCAAAACAAAAAATTGGCAAGGAGGAAAGGAACCTGAAAACGGGTGGCAAAAATTTTGAAAATCCGCCAAACCTGACGGGTTTTTTTTCCAAGTTCCCTGGGGGGCCCCAAAAAAAAAAAACGGGGTTGTGCTGTTTCATACGGGCCATCCTTTTTTTCATTCAAATTTTTTTCATTAAAAAATGAAAACCTCTGGTGCATTCTTGTCAAAGTACAATTCACGTGAAACAAATTTTTGATGGAGGGGGGCTTGCTAATTGGGGCGTAAAAACTTTTACAGAAATCCTGAAAACTTTATCCAAGATTTCCCCACCTAATGTGATTTTTTTAACTTTGAAAGAGATAAACATTATTCATCAAAACTAAAATTTTACAGATGAAAGATTTTTAAAAAAAAGGTGGTTTTTTTAGAGGGTTATATTTCAATTTTTGTGTGGAAGATTTTTTTTTTTTTTTTTTTAAATTTTAAAAATTTTGAGGGTATTGGGACTTCAACGGGGTGAACCCCTAAAAAGGGGGTTTTTTGCGGGGGGGCGGGGCTACAAGCAACTTTCCCCTCGTCCCCCCAAAGGGGACAAAACCAAAAAAACTCTAAATCTACAAAAGACTCCTGACAAAAAACCAACACTATGTCAAGAAACGAACGCCCCCTCCAAAAAACCACAAAAACACAAAAAACCCCCCCCCCCCTTCACAAAACCCACTCCACAAAAACCATTTTTTACCCCCCCCCCAACTAAACCCATCCTAACAAAAAAAAACCCACAAGGAGTCAAAAAAACCCCATTTTAATCGCCCCCCCAAAACCCCCCCGCAAACGGGTAGGGGGCCCAAACCCCTTTTCCCCCCGGTTTTACGCTTCCCTTTTTTTGGGGCACGTGACCGGGGTATGCCCAGGTCGCGTGATCTGAATCGAGTTCACTCAGTCGCAACACCCCCCTGAAGAAGAGGGCCCGGGGGGGGCCCCTGTCGAAAGCTAAAATGGGGGTAGTGCATTTTCGTTTGTTCGAACGGGGGGAACGCGGGGTAAAAAACTTACCTTTTTGGTTTTTTATAAAACCCCGGGGGGAAAACCCCTAAAGGGGCCCTTATCCCCCAAAGGAAAAAGTAATTGAAGGAACATAAAAAGGCATTTGGGTCCCCCGGGTTTCCCCTGGGTTTCCCCCCCGGTTTTCCGAATGCCTTTTTTATTTTCTTAAAAATAAAACACCCTTTTCAAACCCTACAAATGTGTGGGTTTTTTGTTTTTAAAAACAATTTAGAAAATTTTTAGATTTTAAATTTTTGCTTAATCCCTTTGTTTTTCTTTATCTTTTTTAAAACTTTGTTTTTTTCCCCATACTTTCCCCCAAAAAAACCTCTATCTTTCATTTGGGAAAAAAACCACGTCTTTAATTCCCCAAAAATTTTTTAAAAAATGAGTTTTTTTTTTTTACTTTAAAAACCACACAAAAAACCCACTGTCTTCCCTGAAAGCTAGTTTTGATAAAATTTTTTTTTTTTTTCTTAAATATGTCTCTTTCTGCCGAAAAATCATTATAAAAAAAAGGGGGTTTTTGGGGGTTTCCCTTTAAAAAGTCTATAAAAGTGTTTTTTAAACATCACCTTTTTATTGCGGGGGTCAAACAAATTTGTTTCTCATCCCCCATAAAAACCTTCTGTCGTGAATGCTTTTTTCCCCTTTTTTATGTTGGAAAAAATTTAAAAAATGACAAAATTTTTAAATTTAAAAAGGTTTTTTAAAGGGCGAGGACCCAAAAAAATTTTTTTTCCAAAACCCCTTGTCCACAAAACAATAAAAATGGGGGGTTTTTTTTCATAAATTTTTAAAATCGGCATTGCACCAAAGTGTCTGCCCCATATTTTTAAAAAAAAATTTAATCAATCCTTATTGTTTTTATCATTTCCCTGTCCCAAAAATTTTTAAAAATAAAAAAACCCAAAGGTCTAAAGTGTTTAAAATTAATCCATTTAGTTCTTGGGAAGCGTTTCTATTTAGGGGCAATATAAATTTTTTTTTTCTTGTTGTTATTCCTTAAACCCCCCGCCTTGTAAAAAACAACGACCCGTAACTTTTAATTTTAAAAGTCTAAATTTTCCATAATAAAAAACCTTTCATAAGATTGTTTACTGACGCCCCGACCCCATTTCTCGCCTATTTTTAAGAAAGAAATTTTAAAATATTGGGAAAAAGTGTCCCTAAAATTTTGTGCGGGGAATAAAAATGAATTTTTTTGAACTTTTTTTAAAAAACCCATTCTTTCTGGGGGGGATTTTTACTGTTTGCCCCCCAAAAGGGTTTATTTCGACTTTTTCCCAATGTTTTTCCCGGCTAAACCTTTCCCTGTAAAGGGGCCCAAATTCAATGTTTTTTTAAAATTTTTTTACGGTAAAAAAAAGAAAAGGGGGTTAAAAATTTAAAAATTTTTTTTGCCCATTCTAAAAAGGGGTTTTAAGTGCCTTTGTTGTAGTTTTTCGAACTTTTTAAAAATTTTCTGACCGAAAATTTTTTTTTTCTAATTTTCGTAGTTTTCAGTTTTTGGAAACCTTTTGTTGCGCAACCTCTTTGCGCTTTAATAAACCCCTCTTTTTGTATCAAAACCATATAAAGTGCCTAAATTTACCGTTTTGTTCAAATCCTCAACGCGGGAAAAGGGTTTTTTTAAATTTAAATTTTAAAACCCCTTTTGGCGCTAATGTAACCCGATTCTTCGGGCCCCCCGAGAATTTTTTTTAGTACCCTTATTATTTTATTTCTAAAAAAATGTGCAGGTTTCACATTTCACGACTTTCCCCGTTTTATCTGTGTCTTTATTTTAAATTTAGACCCCCCCACAAGAAAATTTTTTTTCTGTAAATTAGGGGGGAAATTTTAAATTTCAAAATTTGCAAAATGCAGTTTTCCCCGAGGGAAAAAGCTTTTAAAACATTAGGGGGCCCTTTCCTTATATTAAATTTTTATCAGTGCCCCACCGTCCAAAGAACAAAATTTTAAAGAAGTAATGCAAGATCGAGGGTATTCTCCCTCCCAAAATTTTTTTTGTGTAACATAAATCTTTTTTGCAGTTGAAAACCCCAACTTTTGGTCTCCCCATCAAAATTAAAAACCTATTTTTTTCTTTTTGGGGGTTTTTTGAATGAAAAATTTTATTTTAAAATTTGCTTTTTTAAATTTTTTGAGGAAATTTTAAATTTTACTCTTTGCTTCTTTTAGCGAGAAAAACCCGAAAAACCCCATCAGGATTTTTTAAATGGCTAACAATTTCCTCTTTATAAATTTTTTAATCTTTTTTTCCCCCTTTTGGGTTTCTTTTTAAAAAAAAACCCCTAGATTTGAAAAAAATTTTCGGGGGAATGCGCCCCTTTTTGGGGGTTTCCGTTTTTAAATTAAATAGCTATTCAAAAAACAAGGGGCCGTTTTGGGTTTGGGGTTTTTTTTTAAAATTTTTTTAAAAAAAATTTTAAAAAAATGAGGGTTCAAATAAAAAAAATTTCAAAATTTCTGTCGGGGCCCCCCCTTACGAAAAAAAGATTAAAAAACTGAAAACCCCTCGCTTTTGTGACAGCTGACCCTTCAATAAAGGTTAGCCCATTAAACGAATTTTAACCCCTCCATTAAAAACGATACCCAAAAAAGGGGGGGTTTTTTCAGCCCTTTCCGAGGGAATTTTTTTATCAAAACCTTTTAAACTTTGCTGTTTTTTGCGAAAAAAAGGGGGTTTGGGAGGTCGTATGCTGACTTTTAAAACCTTTGACCCTTTGGGGTGAGGCCCGTGGAAAATTTTCTTTCTTTTACCCTTCAACTTATTTTACTGAACTGCAACGCCACCCCCAAAAATTTCCCAAAACGTTTAATCCTTTCAGCAACAAATAGATTAAAGGTTTTTAAAAAAGGGTCGAAAAGGGAAATTTTTTATTGCCCCAAAAGGGACGGACTTTAGAAAAATTTTTTGGATCTTAATCAGGGTTTTTGGACTTTATTTTTGGGGGGGGGGCAAAAGAAAGTTAAAACTTTGTTTGGGAAACCCTTTCCTTACAAATCTTTCCTTCAGGCACAACTTTTTTACCTGGGGGCCTTAAGCAAGGCAAAAAAAAGTTTGGGAAAAAAATTTTTTTTGGATACTTCAAAGGGGCCTAACAAAACGGGAAAGAACGAAAAAAACGACTCTTTTTTCGATTTTTTAATGTTTGGTTTTTTGCGGGTTTCCCAAAAGGGCACAAAAAAAAAACTTTATCCTTCACTGGTTTTGACGCCCAAAAAAAATATTTAGAAAAATTTTTGAGGACTCCATTAATTCTGCAGTTGATTTCCTTAAATATTAAAAAAGGAAAAAAATTTTTGCAATACGCAAATCGAAAGTAGGGCTTTGGGCCCTTGGGATGGTTTATTTCTTTCCCCCTTTTTACCTCAGACTTCAGAGGAACAAAAATAAAAATATAATAATGAAATCCCTTTTGGCTGGGAATGAAAAGAAAAGGGGGGGGAAAAAAAAACAAAATTCTAAGCCAGCAAAAGCAAAAAAAAAAAGAAGCCCCTCCCCGTGGCCCCCCCTTTAAAACCCCCTTTCCAAACCCCCCCCCCAAAACCCCCCCAATCCCCCCCGGGCCCCCAAAAAAAAATGACCAGAAAATAAAAGCCATTGGTTTTTGGGGGTTTAAAAACCCCCCAAAATTTTTGGGCTTTATTTTTTAAAAAAGTAAAACCCAAAATTTTAAAAAAAAATTAAAGTCCTAAGTGCTCGCCATAAAGCCAACTTCTTTACTTTCGGCAGACAAAAACCGCTAACATCCCCTATTTTCCCGGGGAAAAAACTTTGTTTTTTTTTGGGAATTTTTTTTTAAAAAAATTAAGATGATCAATTGTTTTTTTACCCATGATTTATTTTGAGGGGGGGGGGGGCGGAGGCAAACCCCTTTCCCCCCGCCCCCTGTAAAAGCCACACCAGGTACTTTTTGCAAATTTCCCAAGGGGTGTTATAAAAAACCCTTTCTAATGTGCACCCTTTTCTCTAAAAAAAGGGTTTTTTATTCGTTCGTTTAAAGTTTTTCTTTATTAAAAAATTTTTTTTATGGTTTCCTTTTTTTGCTCACTTGGTTTTGTAAAGTTCTCGGTTAGACAACCCCTTTTTTCTTGCTGTCTCTCTTGTTCAAATCCCTTTTTGTCTTTTTTTTTTTTCTTTAACACCCGGGCCCCAAATTTTGGTCTCAGCCTCAAATAGTTTTTCTTTTTTTCTTTTTAATGCCCAAAAAAGTTCACCGTTTTTCAAAAAATTTTTTTTTAAATCACCCCCGAGCTTTTTTAAAAAATGATCAAGGGGGGCCCCTTTTTTCCTCATAGGTAGCGGCGGAAACGTGCTAGTTTTTTTTTAAAAAGTTTTTTCTAAAAAAAGGGGGTTTTGCTTTTATTATTTTGTCTGCGTTGGGGTTAAATCTTTTTAAATTTCCCTGTTTTTTTTTTTTGGGGGATTGTTGGGGGTTCTTTTAGTGTGTTTTTTAAATTTTTGCAACTGCCCCACTGCAAATTTTTGCGGGTTTTGGGAAGCCCAAAGGGGATTTTGATCGCTCACATGAGGCCCTTTGTCTAATTTTTAGTCTTTTCTAAAAACTTTGATGGGTCTGGTTTGATGTAAACGGGAAGGTTGTCCTTGCCTTTTTTAAAAAAAAAAAAGGCCATCCCTTTTTTTTCAAAACATTGGGTCTAAAATTCGGGGGGGTTTTTGGGGCCCAAACTTTGGGACAAGGGTTGACCCTTTCTTTCTGTTAATTTATGTCCCCATGACGCAAAGGGTGTGCAAAGGTGTCATTTTACTTGTCGTTCCCCGGGTTCCCAAAAATCAAAAAACTTCAATCCTGCCATGTTTTAAAAATAATTTAAATTTTTATTTTTTTTTATAAAAAAAAATGTCCCAAGCTATTTGGTAATTCTTGACCCCATTTGAAGGGGAAAAAGCCCCCTTTTGGGGGGAAGGGAAATAAACAGAATATTTTGTTCCAAATAATCCCAATTTTAAATTTTGATTCAGATCAAATTCTTTGTTTAAAATTTCCCGAAACCCAGGAGAAAGAAGTGATTTTTGGCCCGGGGTCTGCACGTTTTATTTCAAAATAAACTCGAAACAGCAACAGCGTAAATTTGGGGCGTAGTTCAGTTTTGGGGGGGCAAGGTTTAAAAAATTTTTTAAAAAATTTAGGGGCAAGAAATATTTTCTTTACACCCAAGCAGAAATTTTAATCTATTCTGTCTATGGGTAACCCTAAGAAAAGGGGCCCATTTGCTTTTTAAGGAACAAAAAAAAGAAACACTAAAAAAACAGAATAGACGCCGAAGACGCTAAAGCGGTAAAAAGGAAGGGAAGTTTTGCTTAGGAAAAAAAAAACGCTTTTTTTTCCTTGTTTTTTTTTTTTTAAAAGCGCTGCGCCTCTTTTAAGGGGCATTAAAAGAAAAAATTGTCAAATTTTTTTCTGACGCAAAGTACAGCTTTTTCGAATCTCGTTAATTTAAATTGTTGCAACCAATTTAGCAAGGTGTTTGGGAAAAAATTTTTCAGCAAAATTAGCAATATATACGAAAGAGTGATTTCATTCAAAATTCCAAAAGCGGGAACATATAGGGAAATTTTTAGTTTTCGCCACAGCAATCATTTAAAAGGGTTTTTTTTTGCGGTGAAGAATAAAAACCTCCCAAAAACAAAGTAAAATTTTCAATCCTAAAATAACAAAAATAAATTTTCAATGGGGAGTCCAACCAAGTTAGGGGGTGTGGGTTTAAAAACCTTTCATCTTTTGATGAAAAAAAAAAAATTTTTTTGGGGGCGGGGGCTGAAGCCAACAGAGCCCCTTTGTCTAAAGATTCCCCTTCACATGTTAGCTTGATGAATATTTAACAACGAAAAAAGGGTTTATGGTTACCTAAGGCAACGGGAAAAACAGTTGCAGGGGAGGGGGGGGAACGTTAAAGACGTAATAAACATTAAAAATTGAAAAAGAAAAAGGAGTGATAAAACCCCTTAATGTACATTTGTTTTTAATATATATCGCATGAATTTTTAATAAAATTAAAAATATCCAATACAAAATTATTTTTATTTTTAAAAAGCACCCTGTTCAGGTTTTCCAAAAGTCCCCAAAAAAAGGTTAGTAGGAACTTGGCTGTGACATAAAAATTTCGATTAACAAACAAAACAAAATCAAAACCAAAAGGCAGGCTTTCAAAATACAGTAAAACCCAAACAAGGTATTCTGCTGTCTTTAATGCTGTTACATATGTTAACGGGCTCGATCACTTCTCTATCGCAGGAACAAGTGTAGGTTTTTAAAAAGGGTAGGGCACCGGGGCTTTCCCCAGGTGGTTTTCTTTTCTCTTGGCCTGTGTTCATTGGTGTAATGCTGTCACAAAAAAAATAAAGCTAAAATCCAAAAGCCCAGTATGGTAACTAAAACGCAAATTTGTTCCTTTAAAAAGATATTGAAAAAGCACAAAAGACTAAACATCACGGGGGAAAAATTTTGCGCCTACGGTGATTTGAGGTCAAAAAACAAAGTTTGTCTTCAAAAAAAGGAAGGGGAAAATTTTCTAAAACCCGCCCGCCAGAAAAAAGGGGAAGCTTTTTAAAAAAAAAAAAAAAGGCTTTAAAAACCTTTCTCGCTCCCTTCAAACCGGGGGGTTTTTTTTGGAGCCGCACAAAAAGTTTTTAATTTTTTTAAGTATTTTTTTTTTTTAAAAATTTTAAAAATTTTTTTAGGTTGGGTATGGTGTTTGAAGTTTTGCCAATGCAAAGGAAGAGGAAGAGGTTTGTCAAAAACTTTAAATGGGTCGTTTTAGAATTTTGCCAAAAAACTGCAGGCAAACGTTGTACTGCATTTCTCAAGTTCCAATTTAAAAAAAATAAACCCCCCAGTTAAAGTAAAGGTTTTTGTTTTAAGCTATAACAATAAACGAAGAAAATCTAGAAATTGGGTCTCAACTAAACAGCAAATTCTTTTTTAAAAGATTTAACCCCGGTTGGGAACAATTCTTTTACGTTTAAAGAGCCTTGAAGAGCTAAAATAGAGGCTTGGTTGGCAGGGGGAAGCCTAACATCAATTAAGACAGGCTAAGTATAGGGATTTGGCAAGTCTTAATTCCATGCCTCCAACATTGTTGCAAGAAAGCTTTGAAAATAAAGAATTAGCACAAATGTTTTTGTGGTGCGGCTTTCTAGGGTCCTCACGTTGCCAAAAAAGAGAGGAGTACTAAAATTTTTGTGGGCCCAAGATTTAATTTAACGGTCTTGAATTTTATGGTGTAACAAAATTGTAGTTTAAAAACAAAACCCCAATAATGTTTTGTCCATGGTCTGAAGAAACCCCAAACCCCTTTTCCCCAATTTTTTCAAGAAAAGTCCAAAAAGGGAACCCAAACCAAACACCGTGACTTACCCAAAGCAAACCTTAAGGGTTGCACTAAAATTTAATACGCACAATGAGTAGATTCTAGTGCATACTACAAAAAACATAGCAAACAAGAATTTTGTAGAAAATGTTTAACAAGAATTCCGTCTTTTTCAAGCAGCGAGTGAACATGAAAAACATTGTCTTAGTCCAGTTGACTGCAATACAGAAATAATTATGCCAAGAGAAGGCAGTAAGGTTAGTTTTAAGAATTACAAAAAACTCCAGAGGTCCCATACGTTGTTTACGCAGATTTGAATCGCTTATTGTTCCTTATGAAGGACCTGCTCCAAAACATTTACCAAAACAGTTATAACGAATAACCACCAGATTTTTTCATTTGCCTTCATTTTTTGTCAGGTCAGATGGTGAACATTCAAGCCAAAATTATACAGAGGACCCATGCAGCAAAACATTTTTTAAAAACGCATGCAAGAAGTTCGTAATGTCTGTTCTAATAATCTAGTCCTATCCGATTTAAGATGACCCCTGAGATAAAAGATCGCTATGACCAGCCCCTAATGTTGGATTTGTGGTTTAGAGCAACACCAAAAAGTTTAAACCCAACAGTAAGAGATCATGATCACTTTTAGCGGAGAATTCAGAGGAGCAGCACATAACAATTGCAATCTTAAACTAAAGTTTGATCCAGGACTTGGAGACTTCCTATATTCTTTCATAACTTCGAGGTTCGATTCTCATCTTATATTGCAAGCAGTAATAGCGATTTCAGGGTGTCATCATTGCGCAGTCATCAAAAAGTACATGTGTTTTACTTTAATAACCTGTCTTTTTATGACTCTATGCAACACCTGAGGGGTTTTCATTAGAGTCACTGGCTATGTCTTAAAGTCCCCCCAATAACGGAAGAATATTTTGACCCAACGCTCGTTAGAAAGGGGGTTTACCCTTATGAGTACATGAACAGTTGGGAAAGGTTTGATAACCCAGCCTTCCGCCTAAAGGTGCGTTCTTTTCTAGTCTTAGAGGAAAAGACATCAGTGACTGCGATTACCAGCATGCTCAAGAAGCGTGGCAGAAATTGAGTGTAAAACAATGGGAGACTTCAGATTCCATTTAATGGCGGATACTTGTTTGTTGGCGGATATCTTTGAAAATTACAGAAAGACTCATGAAACATTATAGTCTAGATCCTGCGCTTTTATATTTCTGCGCCGGGGATGAGTTGGGATGCTTTCTTAAAAATATACAGGGTACAGATTGACCTGTTGTCTGACCTACCAAGCTTCAGTGATTGAAAACGGATTGCGTGGCGGAATTTAGTATGGCGTCTCACCATTACTGTAAAGCAAACAACAAATACTTAGACAACTATGATCCAAGTAGGAAGTCTAACTATCTTATGTATTTAGATGCAAACAATCTGTATTGGTTGGGCTATGAGTCAATCACTTCCATTACGTAACTTTAAAATGTACACAGGAGGTGGTAAAAGACATTCAAAAGTTTTTTAAAATGGCTTCAGAGTCTAGAAGCTGATCAACAACAGGGCTTTATTCTAGAAGTTGATTTAGAATATCCTCATGAACTTCATGATTACCATAATGACTATCCATTAGCGGCAGAAACCCTAAAGGTGTCAATGACAGAACCGCCTAAACTTGTGCCTAATCTTCGTGACAAAAAAAATTATGTCTGTCATTACAGACTTCTCCAATTTTATTTAAGACATGGTTTAAAGTTAACAGCAGTTCATCGTATAATTGCATTTGATCAAGAACAGTTCATGAAACCATACATCATGAAGACACTGATCTCAGAACTAAATCCGCAGATGCTTCAGAAAAAGACTTTTTCAAGTTGATGAACAACAGCTGTTTTGGGAAAGACTATGGAAAATCCGCACAAGCGCAAAGATGTCAGATTGGTTACCAGAGAAAACGATGCAATTAAGTTGACTTCAAACCAAATTATCAAGACTTCAGAAGATTTCATGATCAGCTTTTTGGAATAATGATGAAAAAAGAAGAAAGTCAAATTGGACAAACCTGTTTTTATTGGGTTTACTGTTTTAGAATTATCAAAGCTTTTGATGTTAGAATTTCTTTACGACTACTTTAAACCCTTGTATCCAGAGTCCAGAGTTCTGTACACAGATACAGATTCCTTTGTAATCGACATCCCTACTGAAGATTTTTACAAAGACATGGAATTAGAAGTAGCAAAAGAGCATGCTGGATGGTACGACACATCTGATTACCCTAAAGATTCACCTTTGCATTCAGTTATTAATAAGAAGGTTTTAGGTAAGATGAAGGATGAATTATCTGGAGGTGTGATCAAGGAGTTTATTGGTTTAAGGTAAAAAAATGTACAGTCTTTCAAGCCAAAAAAAGTTGTCAAAAAGCAAAGGGAATATCTCGTAGTGTTGTGCAATCAAACATATCACATGACAACTACAAAGAAGCATTGTTCAATAAAAAGACTTTTCATCATGACAATTACAAACTACGATCTAATCTACATGAGATTAACACAACTGTTGTAACAAAGAAGTCATTAGATAGAACAAACACGAAAAGAGTATTGTTAATCCAGAGTTATTCATATGCAATGGGCACTGGAGAATAGTATAATCATATGTCTTCATGGAGTTTCTGTTTGGTCAAGTGTTATCAGAAGCTCAACTATATCATTACCGTATAGCCAAATCATTATTATTCATTACTGCTAAATGTGCTTCAATTTTTTTTTATCATTTGATTTTTCCATATCAAAATATCAGAATCTAGGGATTTGGGGTAGTAAGCGATTGTCTGGCATAAGATTGTCAATGTTCTTAAATATTTTTTTTGATAATAATATTATAAGCAGATAATTGACGTATTAATTTTGAAAAACTCTTTTTTTCTTTTGAGCTTCCATTTTAAACTCAAATGTATTTGCCTAAATTAACTAAGCAACTTGAACTGTGTCTGGCGGGATTATCTGCAGTTCTTCCTTCACAAAAGATCTTCGGGGGGCTGGTCGTTTTGTTGTGTCAGTTTCTCGTAAATAATACAGGGCGGATTCATTTTTCACAATTTTTTTTATCTCATATGGATCAACACTCCAAAACTGGATCTGTTGCCCTGATGCGAGTGGTCCCCTTCCGCTTCTCCCGGTGAATAAAGGTATCTCACTTTTAAACCAAATGGTAATAGTTTACTGGATGAGTCTTCAATAGCAACATTTATTTGTTTGGTTTTGATTGCTTGTACTGGTTTTAGCCCTTTAAAATTCTTCATTATTCATTGCGCGCAAAACTGAGGGCAGTCTTCTAACCCATTCTGTGTTGCGAGAATTGTCAATCAGCTCTCTGTGATACTGGTAGGAGAAAAGTCTTTCAGATAACTGTTTGTTAAAGTTTTCAACCAAAGCCTGTGATCTGTGAACACCCGGAATGCCTCTTTTAATGGTAACTCTATGTTTTAACAATAATTGATTCACTTGACCTTTAAAATTCTTTTCCATCATCAACTTGAATCAGCGAGGATAAGTTAAAGGGCTCGTTGATATATCAGTTGTATAGCGACAGCAACAGCAGAAGCACTCTTTTGTGTTAATGGTTTCCGCATCTTTGTATCTTGAAGCTATATCAATGACTGTAAGTGCGTACTTAAATCTTTTTCGTTGATTGTATCATGGGGTAAATATAGAAGATCCATTTGATGGGTGTCGTTTGGTGTTATATTCACAAAGTGTGGTCTCTGTATTCGTTTAGGCGCTGGTAGATAAATTTGCCAAATCGCTTGTTTAGATAACCATTCCTTTGCTGTTTGTTCACTGACACCCGCTGCTTGGCTAAGCTTTTTAATTGCTGTTATTCCTTCCAGTATCCTTTTGGAGAATAATAGATTTTGTACATTTTTATTCAGCCAATACTTTGTGCAACAAAATACACAGCGGTCATGCCAAAGACAACAAACAATATTTCTTGCATCTTTTGTTTTTCTGATGGTTGATAGTAATCGCTGAATTTTGGTGGGGGCAATGTTTCAATTGTTTGCCTGTTACTAGAAAATATTCTTTTATTGCCTGGTCAACATCTTTAAATGTGTAAGCTGCATGTCCCTGTTGTTTAAGTCTGTCGTTAATAAAATCTAACTGCTCCATTCTTTGCTTTTCATAGGTGTCTTGTGCAGCGGCTAGTTGCTCCATAGCTCTGTTATGTCTTTTTTCTCTCATCGTTATTTTGTAGTTTACTAACGCGTAATTACTACCGCTAAAAGCAAGCGCGTTGACCACTGCGCCGCCTATCATCATTTCGAGTGAAGCCATTTTTATAAATGTTTTTTTTTTTTTTACATATTTATATTTTCTGGAATTATTCCTTGCTTAACTAGAAAATCTTTCGTAGCAAATGAAGCTGTAATGACAGCAAATCAACTTTGCTGAGTCTTCAAAATCTAGCTTGCCAAGATCTGCTGGTTTTATTCTTAACAAGCTTTTTACCAAGCATTGTGTATCCTACACTTAGACCTCCAATAACAGCAGAATGGTATACGAGGTTGGCAACAGTTTTTTCGGTGCTCATTTTTTAAAAAAATAATATTTATTATTAATAAAACATGAACTGCGATGATTTACTTCCTGAACTTACAAATAATCAGTTGATGACCAAGCTATTATGCGCCAAAGGAAAAGGCTGTATTCTTTGGCGGCGTGTGGAAAAACAAAACATGACCTCGGAAATGAATTCAGCATAGAACAGATTCAACAGATGTCGCCGCAAGACATTGTAAAGTATCACAACAGGTATGAAGCGCAATGGGGTCAAGAATGGTCAAAAGTGTCGGACAAACTGTTCTTAGTTTGTACACTAAACTAGTTAGTAGATTTGCGCCATTGATTCTGAACAAGATTTTATGTATGATTTAATGCAGGATCCAGTTTTAACAAAGTCATTAGAGTCTCTAGGATGTGATCTATATTACAGATTTGGAACATTTATTGTCGCCAGTAATTATGGGGTTAATTACGTTTTAATCATATAGATTTTATTTCCCTTAAAAATGACCGAGCAGAAACGTTGATGGAGAAAGTGACCCGTGAAAAGAATCCTGGGCGCGTTGAAGCAGGGAAAAAATTAGCAGAGTGGAACAAAAAAAGAAAATTAGAGTTACAACATATAACTCATAATGAAAAAACACCAGTTGTGCCAGAGCCACAACAAGAACAAGTTGTTTCAAGTCCCGCAACACCAAAGTATTCATGGATTATTTGGATTAAAAGTGTTGGCATTTTTGGCGTCATTGCTGTTGGTGGGGTGGTTATTACGTTTATAAAACATATAAAGAAAGACAGCAAAAA
>JAMYXO010000900.1:30000-36144 GCA_033310375.1 Conus canariensis
AGAGACAGAAAATTTTTGTTTGTAGTAACACATTTCACGTTCTATCATGCGAATGAAACGACCTCACTAAACAGTATCAAGCGTAGCATGCAATCATCAATTGAACACCGTTCATATCCCACTCTGTTTCAATGAAAGACCGGCAGCAGGAGCACAACACATGATAGTGACTTTCTCTTTCTTTCTTTCTGCGTAAGCAGGCCGATACTCCTGCGGACATTCCCTGTATAGTCAGGCAGTGGAGTTTTGTGTGTATGACCGTTTTTTCATCCGCCATTAAGGCAGCCATACTCCATCTTCGGGATAGTGACATTAATGGCTGTATCACTAAGAGTAATGTTTTCGATCAGCCGCTCGGCAGAAAAGCTGGAGTGCCTGAATTTTAAGAATGCATTGGTGCTTTTTATTTCATATCGGAAGTAGCTAAAGTTGTTGTTGTTGTTGTTGTTGCTGCTGTTGTTGTTGTTGTTGTCGTCGTCGTCGTCATTGTTTTCAAAACTGTTATTTGTGGACATATTCCATTCAATTTAAGTGTACAAGTAATGTTTTGCAAACAAGTAAAGTTTTACAAACAGAAAATCGAGATAAAAACACGAGTAATAGTCATATCCACATCGGGTCCTCATAAACAGGCTATTCCATTAATCTCGGCTTCCTTGCATTCACATTTTCCCCCTAGAACCAAGTCTGGAAATTTGTATTTATTTTTTTTTTAAAGTACATTCGTATATTTCCACAATAATTTGATCAAATGATGTCTTAATCTTTGCAACACAAACATTTCATTACTCCAGTTTCATTCAAAACAACGTTTGTACGTGAAGCTTCATGCAGTATTTTTCAGCATTCAAAAAATACCTTTGAACAATCTATTCCCTTATATGATGATCGTAGTTTTTCCCCCCTTAACATTTGAGTTACGCCTTGAATAGGGTCAATACAACAATGAACATTATAATCAGGTCATGGGCTATATGCAAAAGATAATCTGCAACTGTAATATTGTCACAAAGAGGTAACTGGAGAAAGGCGGGCGTGGGGGTGGGGGTGGGGGTGGGGGGTTGTAGGGGCGGAGAGAAACAGAGTGGGATATTAGCATAATCAAGGTACGACGAAGTGAGTATATCGATCGCTAACTGCAGGAACAAAATGGGTAACCACCATGGAAAGTCCTAAAAGCAAGTGTACACTGCAACCGGCAGGTCCTGTTTGGAGTATGCCTCCAATGCCTGGTCAACTGCTGCAAAGACCAACCTGGACAACCTGACAAAGGTACAGAATGCCGGCCTCAGACTCTTGACAGGGGGCATGAAAATTACTCCAATATCAACCATAGAAAAAAGAGAACAGGCATTATCTCACTAGATGAGAGACGACAAGAAAAAACTGCGGCAAAATGAGAAAATCAAAAGATCACCTTGCCGCCCCCTACATTTCAAGTTTAAGGCTTCTACAAAGAACAGATTGAAGCGACAGAACCCACACCACCTCATAAAGGCCCTAGAGAAGAACCTCAACCAGACTCTCACAGATTCCAATCAACCAATTGAGATGCTGCAGAACTGGGAGGACTGGCAGGCGGACATCCCGCCTATTGCCTTTGCTATCCCGGGCGTAACAGCCAAAGTACGTCATACAGCAGAGGAACTCAAGTCTCGGACTCTCAAAACCCGCCTTGGCTTAAGGCTGTGTCAGGCCAATTGACATTGGCTAGAACACCAAGGCTACATCAAAATATTGTTATGCTCTGCATAGTTATGCGGGGGTTGTCTTCAGTTGTGACAAGCTCTTAGCATAACATTATCAGTCTCTAAAATCCCCCGAAGTTGGAGTGTGGCTGTCCATGTGGCGGGGTAATGAAAAAACGGTCACACACGTAATGTTCTCATCCCCAGTTGATGTATTTGTACCATAGTGTTCAAGTACTTCGGCTGTTTGGATGATCCCTGGAGTCTTTTAGCCAGGGTACAACAACAAACAACAACAACCCTCATAACTCTCAACACCTCTTACCCACCTACCACCTGGGCTAGAGCATACACGGATGGGTCAGCAAAAGAGGCTGTGAAAAAACAGTGGAGGTGGAGTTTTCATGAAGTTCCCAGCTGGCAGTTCCTTCAGAAAGTCTGTGGCCACAGGCACACATTCCACAAACTACCGAGCTGAAGCCTGTTCCCTACTCCTTGCTGCCCAGACCCTTAATCAGCAAAACAAGCTTCCCACCAACAGTCTTTCTGACAGACTGTGCATCCATCCTGAAGAGCCTCCAGACACCGGGGGGGGGGGGGGGGGGGGGGAGTGAAGGGGGGATGGAGCAAATATTCGGAACCATCAGAGAAGAACTCAGTCTCCTCCAATATACAACTGCTGCAGTCCTGCAGTGGATCCCTTCTCACTGTGGCATTGGAAGGAACGAGGAGGCAGACTGTCCAAGATCGGCAGCAGCCTGGAACAGTCAGGGCATCCAAAGTCCTACAATGAAGCTAAAACCATCCTCAGGAACAACTTCAGAAGAGCGTGGCGCTAACGTGTGGACATTTGGACTGAAGAGGACAGCATCCACCAACTCCACAGAGCAGCTCAAGTTACCATCTTCAGGCTGCGAACAGGACACTGCCAGCTCCTCTCCCATCTCTCACGTCTCAAACTCTCTCATACTGACCAGTGCCCTTGTGGCACAAGCTCCCAAACTCCCACACATATTACAGTCCTGCCCTCCTTTCAAGCCTTAAGACGCCAGACATGGCCCAGTCCAGTCGAGGTCCACTAGAAGCTGTGGGCACCGGTGAGGTCTCTGCGGCCGACTGTGGACTTCGCCTTACTAACCGGATTGAGGATATAGCATGACTGGGAACGCAAAAGAATGAAAGAAAGATCGCAAACACCGTTTGTACAGATCAACTGAGCTTGCTCAGCATCGTCACACCCAAGATACAAAACTCCCAACGGGACTGCCTGTGTCAATAGCGTTTGTAGATTTAGATTGTTTTAAGACTGATGTGCACATTTTTCGCAATTAACCGATTTGTGTTATGTTCTAATGGTTTGTATGACTTCGGATTTCAATCATAGCCGCACCACAGCAAAACTCAACCCCTTCTTGTTCTGCTAGAGTACAGAATAACACCAGTTGATAGTCTGGCGTCGCCTGCTCAAATTCTGATGGGCCGCCAGCTCCGCTCAGTTCCTCCAACAACAGATACAGGTGACACTATACGGTTCAAAACTGATATTGGTGCACAAACCAATGTCATTCTGTTAAACGTACACAAGAAAATGAAAAAAAAATCCACCTACAACGAAACCTTGCTCAGAACGACTTATGGGCTATACAGGACAGCAACTGAAAATCACCGGCTGTATACCAATAAAAAAAAAAAAAAAAAGATGTACAAAGAAGAAACATACCAAGGTTCATTCCATGTAGCCAATATATTACCACAATCAGTTCTCGGTCAACAGGCCTCACTGAAACTACAACTGACCAATCTTGTACTTTCTGTTGAAAATAGTCCAGCAACCAAAGAAAGTATTCTGCAAGAAGTCTTCTCAGGACTAGGTGCCGTAAACGCTAAGGTGACTATTTAGCTAAGAGATTGTGCGAAATCTGTCGTTCATCCACCAAAACGTGAACCACACGCCATCAAAGAAAAGCTTAAACAAGAGTTGCAGAAAATGAAAGAAACTGAAGTCATCACAAAGGTAACAGAACCTACCGACTGGGTCAATTCCTTAGCAGTTGTCGGAAAACCCGACGGAAAGCTAAGAATATGTCTTGACCTAAAGGCCTTGAGCAAACCAATAAAGCGACCTGTTATCCAATGCCACGTGGAAGATACACTTTCAAAAATACGTAGAGCAAAGTTCTTAGCAAACTGGATGCACAATTTGGTTTTTGGTAACTAAAGCTAGATTTTTTTTAATCATCATTCACAATTTTCAATACATCCTTTGGACGTTACAAATTCAACAGACCCCCTTTCAGCAACATCAGCTCACAAGACTTACACAGAGAAAAATGGACCAGACCTTTAAAGGATGCTAGGTGTGACCTCGTCAGTGATGGTATAATTGTCAGTGGCAAAACCATGAAGGAAAACAGGATATTTTTAAAAAATTTTAAAGCAGCGGAGATGCACTCCAGACAGCTGCTTCCAAAAATCTGAAACCGAATGCAGAAAACCTGATAGTTGGAGAGGAAGAAATAGAATATTTCGGTCATGTTGTCACTGTTTAAAGGGCTTCAAACTGATCCATATGGCTCCACTCACAGACAAAAAGAATACAAAAAATAGGGGCATGATTACTTACCTTCCCAAATTTGCACCAAATCTCTCTGGTATTTCCAAGCCAATCAGAGATCTCAAAGAAAAAGCAGAGTTCATCTGGGACAAGCCACAAGAAGAAGAAGCCTAGAAAAAAAAAAACAACAAACAAACCCAAACGAAGGAAACAATCCTCAGCCGACCAGCAGTTTCCTATTTTGATCCAGAAAAGCCAGTCACTCTACAGGTAGAGGCCAGCAGATGTGGTTTAGGAGCAGTGATTTTTACAAGAAAACAGACCTGAGCAACTCTATGCCCACACACAAAAAGAACTCTATGCTATCGTCTTTGGCTGCAAACGCTTACACCAGTTTCTACATGGTCGTAAAGTCAGTGTTCAAACAGACCACAAACCTCCAAAAATCACAGCAAAGAAATCACTTGCTAAGGCACCACCAAGACTTCAGAGAATGTTGTGATAACTGGAAAAAATATGACCTTGAAGTCATCCACATACCAGGCAAAAATGTTCCCATGAGAGATATCTGTCCCCAAAATTTCTGTCAGCAGAACTAAACGACATCAAAAAGACGCTGTAGTTCAGTTTGGTATTTATTCCTTAATGAAAACATCTTCCAGTAAGTGATTAGAAAAAGAAAGAACGAGAAATGTTACTCTAAAAGACAGTTAAATGTAACAACTCAAAGACTACATCCAAATCGGGTGGCCAGAATCTATAGAAACCAATGTCATTCCACGGTCACTGATATTGGCACTACAGGGATGACATTCATTGAAGGTCTAACCCCCAAAGGGGACAAAATTGTCATTCCCCAAAAAAACAAGACCGGAAAGCTTCAGAAAATACATGCCGGACACGCTGGTATTGTAAGGGAATGACAGCTGAAATGCAAAAAACTGGTTTCTGCATGTCCCGCGTGCTCCACCAAACAAACAATCAAAAGCAAAAGAACTCATGCTATCCCACAGAGTTCCATCCCGACCATGGCCAAAAAAAAAAAAAAAAAAAAAAAAAAAAAATGCCAGGTGACTGTTGACTGTTACAGTCGTTTCTTGAAACTGATGAACTGAGTATGATAACATCAATTGTTGTCACAAAAAAAACCAAAAAAAATGGAGCACACTTTGCCTGTCGTGGGACACCTGGCATCAGTGGTAACTTACCCCAATTTGTATTGTCACAGTTTGCCAAAATTTTGCATCAGCTTGGGATGTCAGCCACCTAACTTCCAGCCTTGAGCATCCTCGGTCACATGGGCCAGCTGAGAAAACTGAACAAACTGCGAACAAGACCTGAACAAGTCTAAGACTGAATCGAAAACTTCATTTAGTGAGGGCCAGCCAGACAGACGAGGTAGCCCCATACAACTTCATCCGGTTCCATCCCGGAGCACGAACGTCTGTAGGAACCAGTTGAGGGCACAGGGTGAAGATAGATCCACCCCAGGACATCCCAGGCGTCGTGGCCACTTCACGTGGCGAATTCTACAAATCAAAAAGAGAACGATCTGTAAAAACACCAAAGAAAAATGGACTTGTAATTTCAAACTGTGTTTCAAAACAAAAGAAAAGGAGATGTAACGTTCGTTAGAGTCGATCGGATTGACGATCGCGTGACAAGCACCCCCATATTAGTTTATCTTCCATTACAGTGACTCCCGTTTTTTACCATCCAGAGTGATGCCCCCTGGAGTAGATAACCAAAGGATAGCAATGTCGGGGATTCCAGGTAACAAATAACCCAAACAAACAATGTACACTAAGAACTATTCCATGTTAATTAAATGAGTGTGAAGCTTATTTTGCTTTAGGCTTTGCTCTTGGCGCAGTTTTTCGTTTCAGATTTATTCCAAGAAAT
>JAMYXO010009022.1:0-5000 GCA_033310375.1 Conus canariensis
ACACACACATACAATCGAGTGCGCATGCGCGCATGCAAACACACACACAGAATCACGCACAGTCATCCACACACATTACACCCACACACTCGAGGCACAGCACTCAACACACACACAGATGCACGCACGCACCACACACATATCACCCACACGACGCACGCACACACTCACGCATGCACACACGCATCAACACGAGACGCACCACAGCACACACCACAACACACACACACACACCATACACACACACACACACACATACCACACACACACACACACACACACACACACACACACACACACACACACACCATTCCCTTCCTGATCTTTTTTCTTGTCATAAGTATAGTGACATTCGTCTTCTTTTTCTTAATATTATTCTTTTCCTCCAATCCCGTTAACTTCGTTCTCAAATTTATTGGGTTCCATATCAGAGGTTGTTTCCCTTCCTCCACCATGCTGTACAGGTTTGTCCAAGTGCTCAGCATTGTATGCGCGTGCGCGCATGTTTGTGTGTGGTGTGTGTGTGTGTGTGTGTGTGTGTGTGTGTGTGTGTGTGTGTGTGTGTGTGTGTGAGCATGATTACGTCTGTGTGCGAGTGCGTGCTCATGCGCTGTCCCATTTTGAGCATTTTAAAGCATGTAACTCTCCTTCTTAGTGAGGAATGGGGAAAGCGTGATGGTGAGGGAGTTGAGATGGGAGTGTGGAAAGGGGGTGTGGGAGGGCAAGCACATGATGGGGAGCAGGGTGCCTTGGAGTCCCAGAAACGCGTGCTACCTGTCTTTCAAGCTTTATAGTTGTTAAGTTTACCTAAGTGAATGCCAACGGCCATACCACGTTGAATACACCGGTTCTCGTCCGATCACCGAAGTTAAGCAACGTCGGGCCTGGTCAGTACTTGGATGGGTGACCGCCTGGGAACACCAGGTGCTGTTGGCACTATTTTTTTTCTCTTTTCTTTTTCTTGGTCTTGTTCTTGTTCATCTACTTTATTTCTTTCCATACTTATTTGTTTCTGTACTTGGTTTGGTTTGGTTTTTATTTCTTCAAAGTTTTCTTTAGTCATTGATTTGTTGCCTTTTTGTGGAGCTTGCACACTTGTCACGCATAACAGACAATGTATGTGAAAGGATCACATGACAAAACTTGTTGTACTGTCCAATTTGCAGGGAGGGGCACATCACTCATATTATGTTTCTTCTCAAACTCTGGAACGTATATTCATATCTACATATGATGTTCTAGTGCATGTGTAAGTTCTAGTGCGACAACAGGATTGGTGTGTGTGTGAGTGTGTGTGTGTCTGTGTGTGGTGTGTGTGTGTCTGTGTGTGTCTGTGTGTGTGTGTGTCTGTGTGTCTGTGTGTCTTTTTCTGTGTAAGAGAGAGACCAGGGGCGGGGGTGTGGGGTGGGGGGGGGTGGGGGTTGTGAGAGAGAGTGCATAATTTTCAACGCTATTTTCCTTCATTTTTTTGGTACTGTTTCAGTTACTTTTTGTTTAGAAAGTAACTTTCAAAAACAGTTTGATTTCATCATCGCCATCGTTGTCGTCGTCGTTGTTCTTATGTACAAGCACACTCAGCATGGACCTGCCTTCTCTCTGTCGTCTGCTAAACTTGTCATTCCCAAACCCTTGTGCCCATCGTTGGAGTAAGAACACAACAAGTCTCCAAGTCAATCCAATTTCCACTGTCCGTGTTGACATATAGCATGGAAATAATCTATTAACCTCAAATCCAAGAACAAAATCTTCGTTTTCATATTCAAAGCAAACCTTTTCCCAAAAGCAAGGTGATTTCCATTCATTCAAACGACACCATTACTACCTCTCCTCTACCCTAACTTCAGCCTCTGACCTGCACTCACCAAGGATTAACTTTGCCATCAGCACGTGTGTGTGTATGTGTGTGGGAGGAGGGGGCTGGGTGGGGGAGAGACTAGTTTTCCCTGATTTAGTCTGCTTTTTCTTATCGACTGTACAAGAATCACGTGGTGTGTGTGTGTGTGTGTGTGTGTGTGTGTGTGTGTGTGTGTGTGTGTGTGTGTGTGTGTGTGTGTGTGTATTTTAGGTTGATAACAATACGTTTTACCTAAGAGAGTGCCAACGGCCATACCACGTTGAAAGCACCGGTTCTCGTCCAATCACCGAAGTTATGCAACGTCGGGCCTGGTCAGTACTTGGATGGGTGACCGCCTGGGAACACCAGGTGCTGTTGGCATTCCTTTTTTTTTCTTTCTCTCCTCCTTTTGGTTTTTCTTTTCTATTACTTATTTGTTAATTGGGGCTGCTGTTCTCTCTCTTTTCTCTTGGGTTTTTTTTAACTGGTTTTTTTCTTCTCATCTTTCCTGTGGCTCCCAGCACATGCTTTGCATGTATTTCTGCATATGTGTAAGCTGCCAGCACTCTGCACATCTGCCGCGTATTAATGCAAGCAGACTAAAGAGTCCTGTATCTTATGCTTTTTCCACTGTCATGTGCCTTACATACATTTTGCTGTGTGTTACATCAGCAAGAACCACACCAGATAATGCTTCACTTTAGCATAAAACGTTGATTTTACAGAATCTTCTGTCCCTGAATTCATTAAAACAGCAAAATAACATCAGCTACTGACAAAACTATTCTGCATGATGCTTCTCGTGGTCTTCTTCTTAAAAGGACACATCCTTCCCCTCTTGATTTCAGTGTCTGGTTCTTTTCATTTCTCATTTCGTCCTTTCTTGACCTTCAGCTGTAACTCTTCCTTTCACACATGCTTTATTTTCTTCTGCCTTTAACTTCAAAGTATGCTTTCTCTGTCTCTGTTCTCTCTCTCTGTCTCTGTCTCTCTGTCTCTCTCTCTCTCTCTCTCTCTCTCTATCTCTCTAACACACACAACACACACACCACACACACACACACATATGCGAATGCGCATGCGCGCATGAAACACACACACATGCACGCACAGTCACCCACACACATATACACCCACACACGCAGCATGCACTCACCAATGCACACACGCATGCACGGACGCACGCACGCACTCACGCATGCACGCACGCACGCACGCACGCACACTCACGCACATACACACACACACACACACACACAACACCACCACACACATACAATCGAGTGCGCATGCGCGCATGCAAACACACACACAGAATCACGCACAGTCATCCACACACATAACACCCACACACGCACGCACACACTCACGCATGCACACACCATGCATGACGCACGCACGCACACGCAACGCACGCACGCACCACGCACCACACACACACACACACACACACACACATACACACACACACTACACACACACACCCATACACACACACACACACACACACACACACACACACACAACACCTTTCCCTTCCTGATCTTTTTTCTTGTCATAAGTATAGTGACATTCGTCTTCTTTTTCTTAATATTATTCTTTTCCTCCAATCCCGTTAACTTCGTTCTCAAATTTATTGGGTTCCATATCAGAGGTTGTTTCCCTTCCTCCACCATGCTGTACAGGTTTGTCCAAGTGCTCAGCATTGTATGCGCGTGCGCGCATGTTTGTGTGTGTGTGTGTGTGTGTGTGTGTGTGTGTGTGTGTGTGTGTGTGTGTGTGTGTGTGTGTGAGCATGATTACGTCTGTGTGCGAGTGCGTGCTCATGCGCTGTCCCATTTTGAGCATTTTAAAGCATGTAACTCTCCTTCTTAGTGAGGAATGGGGAAAGCGTGATGGTGAGGGAGTTGAGATGGGAGTGTGGAAAGGGGGTGTGGGAGGGCAAGCACATGATGGGGAGCAGGGTGCCTTGGAGTCCCAGAAACGCGTGCTACCTGTCTTTCAAGCTTTATAGTTGTTAAGTTTACCTAAGTGAATGCCAACGGCCATACCACGTTGAATACACCGGTTCTCGTCCGATCACCGAAGTTAAGCAACGTCGGGCCTGGTCAGTACTTGGATGGGTGACCGCCTGGGAACACCAGGTGCTGTTGGCACTATTTTTTTTCTCTTTTCTTTTTCTTGGTCTTGTTCTTGTTCATCTACTTTATTTCTTTCCATACTTATTTGTTTCTGTACTTGGTTTGGTTTGGTTTTTATTTCTTCAAAGTTTTCTTTAGTCATTGATTTGTTGCCTTTTTGTGGAGCTTGCACACTTGTCACGCATAACAGACAATGTATGTGAAAGGATCACATGACAAAACTTGTTGTACTGTCCAATTTGCAGGGAGGGGCACATCACTCATATTATGTTTCTTCTCAAACTCTGGGAACGTATATTCATATCTACATATGATGTTCTAGTGCATGTGTAAGTTCTAGTGCGACAACAGGATTGGTGTGTGTGTGAGTGTGTGTGTGTCTGTGTGTGTGTGTGTGTGTCTGTGTGTGTCTGTGTGTGTGTGTGTCTGTGTGTCTGTGTGTCTTTTTCTGTGTAAGAGAGAGACCAGGGGGCGGGGGTGTGGGGGTGGGGGGGGGGTGGGGGTTGTGAGAGAGAGTGCATAATTTTCAACGCTATTTTCCTTCATTTTTTTGGTACTGTTTCAGTTACTTTTTGTTTAGAAAGTAACTTTCAAAAACAGTTTGATTTCATCATCGCCATCGTTGTCGTCGTCGTTGTTCTTATGTACAAGCACACTCAGCATGGACCTGCCTTCTCTCTGTCGTCTGCTAAACTTGTCATTCCCAAACCCTTGTGCCCATCGTTGGAGTAAGAACACAACAAGTCTCCAAGTCAATCCAATTTCCACTGTCCGTGTTGACATATAGCATGGAAATAATCTATTAACCTCAAATCCAAGAACAAAATCTTCGTTTTCATATTCAAAGCAAACCTTTTCCCAAAAGCAAGGTGATTTCCATTCATTCAAACGACACCATTACTACCTCTCCTCTACCCTAACTTCAGCCTCTGACCTGCACTCACCAAGGATTAACTTTGCCATCAGCACGTGTGTGTGTATGTGTGTGGGAGGAGGGGGCTGGGTGGGGGAGAGACTAGTTTTCC
>JAMYXO010009022.1:7500-10192 GCA_033310375.1 Conus canariensis
CTGTCTCTCTCTCTCTCTCTCTCTCTCTATCTCTCTAACACACACACACACACACACACACACATATGCGAATGCGCATGCGCGCATGGAAACACACACACATGCACGCACAGTCACCCACACACATATACACCCACACACGCAGCATGCACTCACCAATGCACACACGCATGCACGGACGCACGCACGCACTCACGCATGCACGCACGCACGCACGCACGCACACTCACGCACATACACACACACACACACACACACACACACACACACACAACACAACAACACATACAATCGAGTGCGCATGCGCGCATGCAAGCACACACACAGAATCACGCACAGTCATCCACACACATATACACCCACACACGCACGCACACACTCACGCATGCACACACGCATGCATGGACGCACGCACGCACGCACGCATGCACGCACGCACGCACGCACACTCACACACACACACACATACACACACACACACACATACACACACACACCCATACACACACACACACACACACACACACACACACACACACACCCCATTCCCTTCCTGATCTTTTTTCTTGTCATAAGTATAGTGACATTCGTCTTCTTTTTCTTAATATTATTCTTTTCCTCCAATCCCGTTAACTTCGTTCTCAAATTTATTGGGTTCCATATCAGAGGTTGTTTCCCTTCCTCCACCATGCTGTACAGGTTTGTCCAAGTGCTCAGCATTGTATGCGCGTGCGCGCATGTTTGTGTGTGTGTGTGTGTGTGTGTGTGTGTGTGTGTGTGTGTGTGTGTGTGTGTGTGTGAGCATGATTACGTCTGTGTGCGAGTGCGTGCTCATGCGCTGTCCCATTTTGAGCATTTTAAAGCATGTAACTCTCCTTCTTAGTGAGGAATGGGAAAGCGTGATGGTGAGGGAGTTGAGATGGGAGTGTGGAAAGGGGGTGTGGGAGGGCAAGCACATGATGGGGAGCAGGGTGCCTTGGAGTCCCAGAAACGCGTGCTACCCCTCTTTCAAGCTTTATAGTTGTTAAGTTTACCTAAGTGAATGCCAACGGCCATACCACGTTGAATACACCGGTTCTCGTCCGATCACCGAAGTTTAGCAACGTCGGGCCTGGTCAGTACTTGGATGGGTGACCGCCTGGGAACACCAGGTGCTGTTGGCACTATTTTTTTTCTCTTTTCTTTTTCTTGGTCTTGTTCTTGTTCATCTACTTTATTTCTTTCCATACTTATTTGTTTCTGTACTTGGTTTGGTTTGGTTTTTATTTCTTCAAAGTTTTCTTTAGTCATTGATTTGTTGCCTTTTTGTGGAGCTTGCACACTTGTCACGCATAACAGACAATGTATGTGAAAGGATCACATGACAAAACTTGTTGTACTGTCCAATTTGCAGGGAGGGGCACATCACTCATATTATGTTTCTTCTCAAACTCTGGGAACGTATATTCATATCTACATATGATGTTCTAGTGCATGTGTAAGTTCTAGTGCGACAACAGGATTGGTGTGTGTGTGTGGGTGTGTGTGTGTGTGTGTCTGTGTGTGTGTGTGTGTGTCTGTGTGTCTGTGTGTCTTTTTCTGTGTAAGAGAGAGACCAGGGGGCGGGGGGGTGGGGGTGGGGGGGGTGGGGGTTGTGAGAGAGAGTGCATAATTTTCAACGCTATTTTCCTTCATTTTTTTGGTACTGTTTCAGTTACTTTTTGTTTAGAAAGTAACTTTCAAAAACAGTTTGATTTCATCATCGCCATCGTTGTCGTCGTCGTTGTTCTTATGTACAAGCACACTCAGCATGGACCTGCCTTCTCTCTGTCGTCTGCTAAACTTGTCATTCCCAAACCCTTGTGCCCATCGTTGGAGTAAGAACACAACAAGTCTCCAAGTCAATCCAATTTCCACTGTCCGTGTTGACATATAGCATGGAAATAATCTATTAACCTCAAATCCAAGAACAAAATCTTCGTTTTCATATTCAAAGCAAACCTTTTCCCAAAAGCAAGGTGATTTCCATTCATTCAAACGACACCATTACTACCTCTCCTCTACCCTAACTTCAGCCTCTGACCTGCACTCACCAAGGATTAACTTTGCCATCAGCACGTGTGTGTGTATGTGTGTGGGAGGAGGGGGCTGGGTGGGGGAGAGACTAGTTTTCCCTGATTTAGTCTGCTTTTTCTTATCGACTGTACAAGAATCACGTGGTTGTGTGGTGTGTGTGTGTGTGTGTGTGTGTGTGTGTGTGTGGTGTGTGTGTGTGTGTGTGTGTGTGTGTGTGTGTATTTTAGGTTGATAACAATACGTTTTACCTAAGAGAGTGCCAACGGCCATACCACGTTGAAAGCACCGGTTCTCGTCCAATCACCGAAGTTATGCAACGTCGGGCCTGGTCAGTACTTGGATGGGTGACCGCCTGGGAACACCAGGTGCTGTTGGCATTCCTTTTTTTTTCTTTATCTCCTCCTTTTGGTTTTTCTTTTCTATTACTTATTTGTTAATTGGGGCTGCTGTTCTCTCTCTTTTCTCTTGGGTTTTTTTTAACTGGTTTTTTTTTTCTCATCTTTCCTGTGGCTCCCAGCACATGCTTTGCATGTATTTCTGCATATGTGTAAGCTGCCAGCACTCTGCACATCTGCCGCGTATTAATGCAAGCAGACTAAAGAGTCCTGTATCTTATGCTTTTTCCACTGTCATGTGC
>JAMYXO010009023.1:0-10190 GCA_033310375.1 Conus canariensis
TAGTTTTGACTGCCCCCTTTGTTCTCATAGGGAAACCGTGAGCTCGATCAGATCACTGCTTGGTTACTTAGAGGGATACTATTCGGGTCTCATCCCATCTTGGGGAGGGATCCTGGGTGTCTTTTTTTGGGGGAGGTCGCAGTGCACTCCAGTCATCTGCCCCCCGCCCACGACTCTGCCTGCATGTTTCGGGGGGGCCTGTGTCGGGCCATGATTTGCTGCCCCCTGCCTGAAGAATGTTGGGGGTGCTTTTGGATCCGACCCTTTTGTGTTTTGGGGTACTACCCCAGAAAATTTTTAAAAAACCCTCTTTGAGCACTTGGTTGTGCCCCATGTGTCCCTTTCCCCTTGACCAGGGCTTTTTTACAGAGCTAGGCATGCTCCCTGTTTGTTTTTCAGGGCGGGGGGGCATGCAGATCTCGGGGGTTTTCCCCCACTTCCCCAGGTTTCCATTTAAAGGGCGAAGTTATATAGTCTGGAATGAAGCTGATCCTAAGGGGCCATGTGCCAATGCATTTCCAAGTGAATTCTTTGGAGGCTTTTCTCCCACGTTGCCCATGCCCTTGGGGCCCTTCTGCTGGATGCTTTTTGGAGTTTTTTTTTTGGTCTTCTTCTTTTCCATTTTCCTGAATCATCATGTCTTTTGGGGGCTTTCCTTTGGCTTTGACCACCTTTCATTTGGGGTCCCCCCCCATCCTTTTTTTTGGGGTCTGTGTTTTCCTTTTTTTTTCTCTGATCTTGAGATTTTTTTTTGCAAACCATCCCCTCTTGAACTTTAAATTTTTCCCCCCTTTTCCTTCACGGGGGTTTTTAAAATTCTTCTACCACCTTGTCCCTAGTCCAAAAACATGTTTGAAGTCTGACTTCCCTGCTTTGTATTCCCCCAGGATGGTTTTTTGGGGGGGTTTTTTCGCTTTGCTTGGCGACAGTACAGCGCTTTTCATCAAAAAGGGGGGGGACAAAACCATTTTCCCCTTTTAACTTTTGTTTTTTGGGTTCCTTTTGCCTCCATGTGCGGGCAAAATTCGTATATCAAAAGGCCCCTGGGATTTTTGGGGATCAGCATGAACTGCAGACCAAAAATTTTTATTTCCCCCGGGGGCCCACACGGGGAAAAAGGCTCCAACCCCTTCCCTCCCCCCTCTTTTTTGGGGTTTTTTTTTCCCCTTTGGGTCTTTCACGTATAAATCTACCACTTCCACTTTTTAAATGGTTCTTTGGACTTTTGAATGGCCGGGTTGGGGAAACATGAAAACCAAAAAAAAACCCGGGCCCCCTTTTTCCCTTTTCCCCCATAGAGATCCGGGGGTTTTTTTTGGCTTGAACTTCATTTTGGATGAGGCAACATGTCGCCCGCCCTCCACCAAAACTTTCTCGCTTCTCTGGATGAAATACTGTGTGCATCCTAAAGGGGTTTTTAGGGGGGGCACTTGTATCCCCCCCAAAGGGGTCTGTTTTCTCGCTTTTTTGTTGCTGCTTTAAAAGATGATTCCTTTGGCCACAAAAATTTTTTTGGGGGGAAAGCACAGCCCATTGCAATCCCACTTCCAAGTTATCCAGTTTTTTGTGTACTCCTTGGTAGGAACCGCTTTTGAGAAGCCATTGAAGTTTTTCTTGAGCATGTCGCAATTTTCTTTGGCACATGGTACTTTTTTCAAGGCCAATTTTACACTCAGGGGCCGACCCTATTTTTTTTCCCCAGATAAAGCCACACTACGTCCAGGTCTCTCTTTTCTGTTTTTGCTTTTTGGATTGCGTCCCCAGATCATTGTGGCTGTTTCAACACAGCCAGCCACTCCTGGGAAGCCCACCTTTCTGGACTGACACATCAAGTACTTGTTTTCCATCAGGTACTGTCAGCCTTGCTGCCATGACAGAGAAGAAGATTTTCCCTTCGACGTTCAGTAGGTTATATTGCCTGAACTGGCTGATGTCACTTTGAGTATTGCTCTTTGGGAAATGTACAACAACCATCTGCCGTCATCCACTGGCCGCTGATCTTATCTCTTCGTTTCACCAAGCGATCGCAGCAGCAGCCTGTGGAGCCACCCAGCACACTTGGGAACATTTCTTGTAAAGCTGGTAAGGTATTCCGTTTTGGCCCTGGTGATGATTTGGCTCTGGCTTTGTCGACCACCAACTTGATTTCCGCCAACGTGAGGCTTGCCATTGAACTGTTCCTCAGGGTTGGTTGGCCACACCAAGACCTGAATGACGAGTGGTGCTTTGCTCGTGGGTCAGAGTATGGTTTTCCCTCAGATGCTGCCTCAAGAATCTCTTTGCCACACTTAGGGTCCCAATTTTGGCTGCTCAAACATGTTCCTGGGCAAATGGAAGGGGTCTCTGAAGAAGCGCTCATGAGTCTTCTTCTTTTTGCTCTCCTCTTCCTTCCTCGCAGATTCCGCTTTGCTTGGAGGGCGCTGTGATTTTTCTTCAGGTCTTTCCAACAGTTTTTCCAAGCTGTTTTCAGCTGGCAGTGCGGTCTCATTTGTATCTTGAGGTTTTTCTTTTGGACCCATGATCTTGTCCATACTTTTCCCTTGGCGTCTGGATTTCTTTGGAGGTGTTTTCTCTTGGGTAGTTTTGCTCCATAGGCGTCCTACATGTGCATACACAATGTCCCCATATGTGGCCTAGTTTGTGTTCAGTGCTTTTCCTATCAATGCATCGAGTCTTCGTACGATTTTTTTGCATCCAGTTTCTCCCAATCTTTCAGTTTCGTTTGCTCGTGGCAGGTTAGTTTCAGGCGCCTGGCATCATGGGCCTGTGCAAATTCCTCATCCGAAACCAACAGCGTGGAATGTCCTTGGCACTGTGGTTTAAATCTGGCCCTTGGTCTTCCGACGTCTTATCTGCTGATGCAGTGCGGCTGCTGCTCATTCAGATGAGTCTTCACACATCCCCATCTTTGTTCTGTGGATCTTCATGCCACGGGTGGTAGCGAACGCTTTCCACAGACACATGGATATTCCATTTGGTCCTGTCTGTTATTAATTACTACCATACAAAAACGTCAAAAGTATTGCGTTATTATGTAAACATGTGTCCGAGAAAGATTACCACTTTCCCAGAATGAAACACTTTTTAGATCAACAAAGCCGTAAAGTTGTTCTTTCATGTCTATGTTGAATCTTATATAAACTATCCTCACAATATGGATTCCGCAAGTGACAATATTTAAAACTTTATCAGGCTTTACATAGATCGAGCCAATTAAACTGATCCTCTGAAGTCCTTCCTCCCCAACTTTCCCACAGAATATAAACATTTAGGAATTCTGCCTCTAAAATGGAAATCTAGTTTACAACAAAGCATCTTTATGTTTATAATAATGTCCCTGACGCGTCCCCTATGGCCTATGAAAAATAGATTCGAAATGAAGAATATTCGTCAAGTTTAACAAGATAAAAGTACCCTCTTCCGAGAATAAAGATCTGGTTTAAATCAAGCTTGTTGTACTCTAGTGGCTGCTTATGTGAATTCTGTTATAACTTCATTTCGATGTAAAAACAAGCCAAGCCTCCGAGTCTTTAAAAACAAATATCAAACACTCCTTATGACGCAATCATGAACATCATCTCCTTATCCTTATAATCAGTGAAAAATTACATTTATATCCGCCTCCTCTTTCTCTCTCTCTCTCTCTATCTCTCTTCTCCCATCTCTTCTCTCTCTCTCTCTGTTTTGAGTAGGGTTGGTTGTGACGGAGGGGTAGATGGGTGAGGTTGGTGTTTATGTGAACGAGGGCGAGGATGGAATTGTTTGCATAGAACACGGGATGAGAGGTAACAGGGGAATTGCGTGCGTATTCTGGAGGGCTCAAAAATGTGTGCTGTAACGGAGCGCCCCCTTCCAGAACAGATTCTTGGTTTTAATATCGATTTACTATCATATTGATTTCTATTTGTGATTATTGTGTGTTTCCTGTAATTTCTATCTTTTACAGATCATGCTATTCGATAGAATGTAATGTTTGTCAATGCATATGTATGTATGTACGCATTGTGTATATATTTGAATTGTAATGTTATTATTTTTAATCATTATCATTCATTACAATTGTTACTTGGCTGTTATTATTGGGTATTTGTCCCCATCATAATCATTGGTGTGTTGAGTGCTTGAAAGGATGTGCTACAGGTGGGTGTTTGGATAATGTGGTTGGGGTTATGGAGGGTGGCTTTTTTGTGTTGAAATATTTCTTTCATTTTTGAGGGCAAATGCAAACAAGACTGCCACGGGAATATTCTTTTCCCCTCATTAAACAAATTTCGTTTCGTTCTTTCGTTCTCATCTCTCTCTCTCTCTCTCTCTCTCTCACTCTCTCTCTCTTCTCCTCTCATACTGCTGTCTCTCTCTCTCTCTCACTCACTCTCTCTCCTCGCTCTATCTCAACTCACATCATACACTCACTCTTCTCACTCATCTCTCTCTCTCCTCTCTCTCTCTCCCCTCTCTCTCAGCTCTCAGCTCTCGCTCACTCACCATCCCTCACTCTCCTCTCTCTCGCTCGCTCTCATATTACTCACTCACTCACTCTCTCTCGCTCTCATTCACAACACTCACTCACTCACATCACTCATTCTCTCTCTCTCTCAATCACTCACTCTCATCCTCTCTCTCTCTGTCTCTGTCTCTCCTGACTCCTGTCCCTGTCTGTCCTGTCTCCTGTCTGTCTGTCTGTCTTCTGTCCTGTTCTGTCTGTCTCTCTCTCTCTCTTCTCTCTCGCTCTCTCTAAATGAACTTAATCCTAGTCGACAAGTAACGATTTATATTTTGTGCACCAAATTTTTTTAATTCAACGATGATTTTGTTCCCCGTTTGTTCAGTAATATGTTATACATACTGTTGTCCCTGTGTTTTCTGTTTTCTCTCATTCTCAGTCCAGAATCAGTCTGTAACAATATGAAAGCATGTACAGATTAGGCAGTCCACAACACTACAATGTATGTTCCGTGCAACATATTTCCTAATGTCAATGTGCCATCGGCGTGGTTGGATTCCCGGACCAAATGTTTGACGTCTTCCTGCCTGCCCTCTGCCAATGGACATGACCAGCCTGCACAGCACTGAGTTATCGTACGCCTTTGGGGCATTGACTACAGAGCCATGGACAAATCAGCATCAAACTCGTTTTTCATCATTGATCCTGTCAGCGTGTTCCAATGAGTGGGCCTGAGATGTCTCCGTTTTGGACCCTCCCAAGTCCCATAACTGAGAAAGCACTGGTCTGTGTCTCTCCCCTTTGGCTTCTTTCCTGAACTCCTTTTTACATCACTGTATTCCCTTCCCAATCCCATGGGAATGAATCTCGTCTACGGCAAAACAAACAGGAAGTGTCCTGCTGCATTTATTACACTGTCACGTAAGTTTTTGAGGCATCCAACTGGTTTTTCATCATCGGTCCGCTTGTCTTGATGACTAGGTGGTGCTAGAAGATCTGTGTGTGGTCCGTCCCTGTTTGCTATGTAATGACTGATGTGCACCAAAGTGGAGTGTGTTTAGGCGTAGGTCGTGGACAATAGAGTCATGTGATGTCTCAATGCTTTGAACTGCTTGTTTACGGTTGTCTGTCCATGGTGTTTCCATAAAAAGACCACATCACAGCCTTTGCTTTTTGGCCGCTCCACGGCCATTTAGGCGACCAGTGCATCCCAGGAGTGAGTATAACTGGATTGGGGGAAGCATTCAACCGCCATGGATACTCTGTGAGTCAAAAGCGTTTTCAACCATAGTGTCTGTTTTATGTGTAGTTAATTAGGCCATGCAGAACAGGATCACTTCTTGTCTGACTCACTGCCTAAGTAATGAACCGATTACAGCATGAACCATAAAACTATTTCTTGTCTACTCTCTGCCAAGTTAAGGACCATACAGCATGAACATAAACTATTTTCTTGTCCGACTCACTGCCAAGTAAGGACGATACGAAAGTAACATGAACTATTTCTCGCCCATGACTCACAGCAAGTAAGGACGATCAAAGTGAACCATGAACTGGGTCTGGTGAATTCCCCCAAGCAACAAAAAGTGTTTTTAGGCATGGTAACTAGTTTTTTATCAACATAGAGCAACATAATAAAAAAAATACATCGCATGAACTTTGACCTATAGTTCTCGCTTCTAAACCTGTCACGTCGTGGGGGGAGGGGGGGGGGCCGTTCCTTTTTGTTTTTTTTTTGAGTTTTTGTTTTGTTGGGGGATACGGGGGGGGGGGGGGGGGGGGGGGGGGGGGGGGGGGGGGTTTTGGGGGGTTGGGGGGGTTGGGGGGGTTGGGGGTTTTGGGTTTTTTTTGGGTTTTTTGGTTTTTTTTTTTTGGTTTGGGGTTTGGGGGTTTTGGTTTTGGGGTTTTTTTTGGTTTTGGGGGGTGGGGTGAGGGGGGGGGGGGGTTTTTGGGGGGGGGGGGGGGTTTTTTTTTTTTTTTTTTTTTTTTTTTTTTGGGTTGGGTGGGGGGGGGGGGGGGGGGGGGGTTTTTTTTTGGGGGGGGGGGGGGGGGGGGGGGGGGGGGGGGGGGGGTTTTTTGGGGTTTTTTTTTGGGGGGGGGGGGGGGGGGGGGGGGGGGGGGGTTGGGGGGGGGGGTTTTGGGTGGGGTTGGGGGGGGGGGTTGGTTTTTTGGGGGGGGGGGGGGGGGGGTTTTTGTTTTTGTTTTGGGGTTTTTTTGGGGGTTTTTTGGGTGGTTGTTTTTGGTTTTTGGGGGTTTTTTATGGTGGGGGGGTGTTTTGGGGGGGGGGTTGGGGGGGGGGGGGTTTTTGGGTGGGTGTTGGGGGGGTTGGGGTTTGTGTTTGGGGTTTGTTTGGGGGGGTTAAGTTTTTGGGTTTGGGGGGGGGGGGGGGGGTTTATAAAGGGGGTTTTGGGGGGGGGGGGGGGTTTGGTTTTTTGGGGGGGGGGGGGTGGGGTTTTTTTTTTGGGGGGGGGTTTTGGGGGGGGGGGGGGGGGGGGGGGGGGGGTTTTTTTTTTTTTTTTTTTGGGTGGGGGGGGGGTTGGGGGTTGGTTGGTGGGTGTGGGTTGGGGGGGGGGGGGGGTTTTGGTTGGGGGGGGGGGGGTGGTTTTGGGGGGTTTGTTTGGGGGGGGGGGGTGGGGGGGGTGGTGTTGGTGGGGGTTTGGGGGGGGGGGGGGGGGGGGGGTTGGGGGGTTGGTTTTGTGGGGGGGGGGGGGGGGGGGGGGGGGTGTGGGGGTTGGGGGGGGGGGTTGGGGGGGGTGGGGGGGGGGGTGTTTTTGGGGGGGGGGGGGGGGGGGTTGGGGTTGGGGGGGGGGGGGGGGGGGGGGTTTTTTTTTGGGGGGGGGGGGGGGGGGGGGGGGGGGGGGGGGGGGGGGGGGGGGGGGGGGGGGGTTTTTGGGGGGGGGGGGGGGGGGGGGGGTTTGGTTGGGTTTGGGGGTTTTGTGGGGTTTTTTGTAAAACAAGCCCAGCTGACCTTTTCTGACCCCAAAAAGTGATGCATAGGTCTGTACTGAACAAGCACAGCTGACCTATTCTGAGCACCACGCTGATGCATGAGGTCTGTAAAAAAACAACTACACTGACCTGTTCTGAGCCCACGGGCGATGTTTATAGGCTGTACTGAACAAGCTCCCCCCCGACCATTTCTGAGCCCCCCCAGCTGATGCTAGGGGGTTTTCCTGAAAGAAAAAGCTACGGGGGGGCCCCTTTTTTCCCCTGAGCCCCACAGCTGATGCTAGGGAGGCCCTGTACTAAAAAAGCACAGAAAAACCTAGTTTCGGGGGCCCCCAAAACAGCTGATGCTAGGGGCCCCCTGTACGAACAAGCCACGGGCCAGTTCTGAGCACCCCACTGATGCTATGGGTCTGTACGAACAAGCTACATGGGGACCCCCTAGTTTCTAAAAAAACCACGTGTTTAAAAAGGGGGTTTTCTGTAAAAAACAAGTACAGCTGACCTATTCTAGCACCACAGTTTATGCAGGGGGTCTGTAAAAAAACAAGCTAAAAGAAAAACCAAATTTCACCCCCCACAGCTAAATGCTAGAGGTCTGAGTGGTTTTTTTTCCCCCTTTTTTTAACTGCCCCAAGGTTCCAACTGAGGAATCCTCCCCCCCTTCCATGATGACTGCCCTGCCACGCGGCTCCAAGATCTTGCCAGGGGAGGGCCCTGCCCCCAAAATTGGGGCCAATCATCCTTTTCTTTTAAAAAAAAAATTTTTAAAGCAAAAAAAAAACCCCCCCTGTGGGGGGGTTTTCCCCCCCCTCCCCCCACACAGACAACCCGACACACACAGAAAAACACACAACACACACGCGCCCCGGGGCGCGCGCCCCCACAAAAAACACAACACACACACACACACACACACACACACCAAACACCCACAACACACCAACAATCCCCCCTTTTTGCTGTCTAAAATTTTTTTAAAATGTGAATGCGTTGACTTTCTATTGATGAACGAAAAAAACTCACACCCCAACATAAAATACACATCCCAGGGGATTTTTTCCCTCCAACATCCTCCCCTAAACACACCAAAACTCAAACGCGGTTTAAAAAACACGCACCCAGACAAAAAGACAAAACAACTCACCACCACACAGACGCCAGGCCCCCCCGCGCGCCGCACCCCCCTTTTTCCAAGTTTTTCACGCACGCACACACAATACACCCCCCACACACACACCACACACAAAACACACACAAAAAAAACCACACCACACACACAAAACAAAACACACAACACAACACGCACGCACACCACCCCCCCCACACACACACACAAAACACACACACACCCCCCCCACACACGCACGCAAAAACCCCTCCCCTCTGGGGGGTTGTCCCCCCTGTTGCTGTCTGTCTCCCCCCCCTTCTCTTTCTCTTTTTCCAAAAAACAACACACACACACACACAACACACACACACACACCCCACACACCACACACGCACACACAAAACCCCCCCATTGCCCCCCTATAACGCCACACACCCGCGGGGCCCCCCCGCGCGCGCACCACCACACAACACACACAACACCATTGCCGCATATCACGACGCCAAATTTTTAAATATATATCCGCCAAAAAACCACACAAAAAAACACAACACACACACACACACACACACACACACACACAAAACACACACATAAACAACACACACACACACACACACACAACACTTAAACCCACCCCAACAACCACTCCTCTTTTTTTCTCTCTTCCCCCCTTCCTTTTTTCTGTTTGCCCCCCTGTTGTCTCTTTCTCTTCCCCTCTCTCTCCCCTCTCTCTCTCTCCCAACACACACACCACCACACACACACCACACAACACCCCCACACACACATAAAAAAAAGCGTGCGCCACACACAGAGAAACAGGGGGGAGGGGGGAAAAAAAAAAGAGAGGAAAAAAAGAGGAGAGAGAAGAGAGAGAGAGAAAAAAGACGTTGATTTTAAAATTGGGATTCCCAAGGTAACAGAGAAGGCAAACACATGCTTCTTTTTTTCTGGCGCTTCCCCGCTAAGGGATTAACTTAGCATGACTACAACATTTTTTTTTTAGCGAATAAAAATACATAAAAATTTTTGGGTTTGGTACTTTCCCCCATCGATATTGATGCATAAAATTTTTTTAAAAAAAAAGAAAAAAAAAAAAGAAAAAAGAAAAAAAAAAAAATGAATTAATTACGAAGAAGGAAAAAAAAAATCTCACATACGCGAGCCGTCGTGATTTAGCTCTCCCTCCGGGAAAAGGGCCCCCCCCACCCCCCCCTCCCCAAAAAAAAGCCCCCCCAAGGGAAACCATGACCCCGACAGAATTAAAAACCCCAAGGGGCCCCCAAAGTGGGGAGGGCATCCCCCAAATGAGGTCACCATGAGAGCAGGGGGGGGAAAAGGCCACAGAATGTGAGACTTTTATGCTGATCGATGAGAATGAGGAATTTATGAAAAAGATCAACAGTTTTTTCCCAAAACCCGGCTTTAACGCTGACAGGGCTGTAGTTTTTACCTTACTTTCATAATAAATTCCGGGGGCAATCAGGCCCGAGGAAAAAAGACACCTGTAGCGTTTTTTTAAAATTTTTGGGAAACGCTCATAGACCACCTTTTAGGGGAAAAACTCGACTGTGTGGGGCTGTCTTCCCCCAAAAAATCCGTAGCAAAAAACCCCCTTTTGGGGGGGAAAAGGGGGCCGGGGGGGGAGAAAAAATCCCCCCTGAACCCCCGATAAAGGGAAAAAAA
>JAMYXO010009024.1:0-2500 GCA_033310375.1 Conus canariensis
ACACACACCAAACACACACACACACACACAAACCCCACACCACACCCTTACCACAACACACCACACACACACACACACACCACAAAACACACTCACATTATGCACGAACGGAAACAAAACCACAGACAACGCGCGTGCCAATCATGCATATACATAGAGAGAGAGAGAGAGAGAGAGAGAGAGAGAGAGAGGCAGACAGACGAGACAGAGAGACAGAGAGAGAAAGATACAGAAAGACAGAGAGAGAGAAACAGACAGACTAACAGACAAGAGACAGACAGACAGACAGACAGAAGGAGGAGGGGAAGGTGGGGGGAAAACCGGGTTAAACAACACGAAACGAACAGAAGAAGGGGAGAGGGGGGCAGGGGGTGGGGGGGGGGGGGGAGGGGGGGGGGGGGACGGAAAAGGGCGGGCGCCGACTCTTGCCAAAGTGCCTAATCTCGTCACAGGTCATTGGGCAAAAATCACAAAAAACGAAAAAAAAAAAAAAAAAAAAAGCCGAGACAAAGTGATCCACTCAGAGATCTTGGTCAAAGACTCCCGCTAAAACATGGGAACTCACTCAGCTGTGTCAGCATTCCCCCCCCCCCCCCCCCCCCCCCCCCCCCCCCCCCCCCCCCCCCATTTCCCCCGAACCCCCTTTCCCGCGAGTTAAGAGCACGACAACAACGGCAGGGTGGGACGGGGGGGGGGGGGGGGGGGGGATCTACTGTCAATATGTGGGCGGAAGGGGGGGGATTTCCTTGACATGAGAAAGTGATTTTACGAAACCCGTGCCCAGGAGACGAAGTTTTCATGTCGTCTTTGGCCGATCGCGGCCAACGTCTGCCTAATAACAGAAAACCCTCGCCGTGTTGTCGGTGTAAGATGGGGGTGGGGTAGGGTGGGGTGGGGAACAAAAACAAAAACAAACAAACAAAACAACAACAACAACACAAAAGACACTCCATGAATACCCAAACACCGAAGTTATCATCACGTATTCAGCCCCATCTTATTCCCCATTCTTATCGAATGAAAGGAATCTGGACTCCCCCCCAAAAACAAACAAACAAACAAACAAACAAACCTGGGTATGGGTGGGCCTACTTATACACTCAGTTTGCTTTTTTTTTTTTTTTTTTTTTCTTTTTTCGCTGGGTCATCTTTCAGTACCCCCTAAATGGCACTGCTCAATGTCACTGAGGGAAGGGAAGAGAGAGAGGGGAGAGAGAGAGAGAGAGAGAGAGAGAGAGAGAGAGAGAGAGAGCAACTCAGACTTGTACTGTGAGAGAAACACAGAATAATACTACGCAACAAAATGAGCTACTTCAGGCAGTATCGATGTCCCTCCTAGACCGAGCAGTTTCCATAATCAGACAGACATGGGGCGCCTCCGGTACTAACAAACAACATACTACTACTACTACTACAACTACTTCTTCTTCTTCTACTAATACAACTACTACTACTACTACTACAATTAAAAGGAACTGTTCACGACTCTCTCTAAAACACAAGCACGGAAACGACAAAGTGAGAGACGTCGCCCAAAAGCCGTGACTATCGCTTTTTAAAGCTCTTCTGTCTTGTCCGGTCACTGACTATACCAGCAGGAGACAGACAGACAGACAGACCCCCTCTGACCAGACCGACGTTCCCAAAATGTTTGCTGGTCTGGGACTGACAAACACCCTGCTTCTAAGTTCATGCACAGGGATGCAGCAACGAACAATCCAAGTAAACATTGCGTGTTCAGGTTAATGCAATGGACTTCTTTCACAGTTTCGCATACAGACAGTATCCCTAACTCCCCCCCCCCTCAACCTCCCCCCCCCTCCCCCCACCAACACGCACGTGCACGAGGTTTCTCTTGCATCAGAGATACAGGCACGGAGGGAAGGGGGGGGGGGGGGTGAGGAGTAGAGAGTCTCTTCGCCTTTCGCTAGTTACAGTTCTACTGCGCATATTGGCTTTAAGTAACTTTTATTCAATACACAAACAAACAGAATACATTATTCACAGTCATCAGGACAAATGAGCAACAACAAGCCCGTGGCTTACACTGTGCTCAAGTAATATAACACTGACAACTAGGTTGGCGGTTACAATATAGTTACGGTATACTACACGTTTCACCACAGAGTTGAAATTTTTGCGCATATTAAAGGTACACGTTTCACCCCCAAGAGTTGAAATTTTTGCGCATATTAAAGGTACACGTTTCACCACAGAGTTGAAATTTTTGCGCATATTAAAGGTACACGTTTCACCACAGAGTTCAGATTTTTGCGCATATTAAAGGTACATGTTTCACCACAAGAGTTGAGATTTTTGCGCATATTAAAGGCACACGTTTCACCACAGAGTTGAGATTTTTGCGCATATTAAAGTACACGTTTCACCACACAGTTGAGATTTTTGCGCATATCAAAAGGTACACTTCCTGTTGATCTGACTGGTTCACTGTCGGCTTCAGTTGGCTGTGTATTTTCTTCTTCGCTTTGCCTCTAATAGT
>JAMYXO010009024.1:7500-10186 GCA_033310375.1 Conus canariensis
TAACTGTGAGGGTCATGTCCATGTGACCAAGTGTTGTTGTGACCACGTGCCGTTGTGACCACGTGTCGTTTGTGACCAGATCAAAAAGGACGAGATCACCACGACATTTGGTCACAACGACACGTGGTCACAACGACACATCATTTCGGTTACATCGCCACTGGTTTAACTAACCTGTATTCAAGAAACAAATAAACGGAATACCTCCATGGTTGTCAGGACAAAGGAGCAACAACAAGTCCTAGGCTTATACTGTGCTCAAATATACATTTACAATAATATCAAATTGGCGGTGAAATTCATTCACAAGATACTAAACATTTCACCTCATAGTTGGGATTTTGTTGTTGTTGTTGTTTTCATGGAAAAAACACAAAAAGAAAACAACAGCAGAAGAAATATTAAAAATGAATCACATGAACGCGGGAGGAAGGGAAGGGAAGCAACAATCACGTTATCAACAAGAATACGTGGGAACAAACAAGAGAGAACATTGCAGTAACTTAAAGTAATTTAGGGTAGAAACCATCTTTCCCATAAGTAATACGTTGAAGTATGGTAGTTCAATTTAGATGAACTTTTTTTTTTCCTTTTTTTTTTCTCTTCCCCCCCCCCCCCCCCCCCCCCTCTTTTCTTGTCCCCCTTTCATTTTTTTGTTTTTTGTTTTCTTTCTTATTTCCTGTTTTTGTTTTTCTTCCTTTTTTAAAAAAAAACCCATAAAACCATCCCAAATGGCAAATTGTAAACCCCCCTTTTTTCCCCTCAATTTTCCCAAAAACCCTTCCTGAAAGTTGGGAAAAAACCCCTAAATTTTTTTTTCCCCCCCCCCCCCCCTTTTTTGGTGAAAATTTCAGGTATTTGGTTGGTGCCCCCGGGCCCCCAAAAGGGTGGGGGGGGGGGGGGGAATCGTAAAAAAAAAAAGGGGGGTCCCTTTTTTTTCAAAAAAAACAACCAATGTTTTTTTTTTTTTTTTTTCCCTTTTTTTTTTTCCCTTTTTAAAAAGGGGGGTTTTTTTGGGGGGGTTTTGGGAAATTTTTTTAAATTCCACCAGGGGGGGCCCCCCGAGGTTTTTAAAATTTGGGGTTGTACCTTTTCCCAGTGGGAAAAAAAAAAAAAAAATAAAAAAAAAAACCCCCCCCAAAAATTTAAACCAAAAAAAATTTGGGGGGGGGGGGGGGGGGGAACAACCCTTTTTTTAAACAAGAATTTTTTTGGGGGGGGGGCCCAAAGTTTTGAGAACAAAAATTCTGTTTTTTTTGCCATATTTCCTCCTTCCCAAATCCCCCCTCCTCCAAACCCCTAAAACAAAACAAAACCCTTTTCACCAAAAAAAAACCCCCCACAAACCCAAAACCCCCCCCCAAAACCCAAAAAAAAACCCCCCAAAAAAAAAACCCAAAATTCTCCTTTCTTTAAAAACCCCCCCCCTTTTCCCCCCCCAAAAAAAAAAAACACCCCAACAAAACAAATTTTTAAGAATTTTAAAATAAAAAAACCCCACCCAATTTTCCAAGTTTTTTAAAAAAAAAAAAACAAATCAACCCCAAGCTAACAAGATAGCAAAGTTTTTTTTTTTTTTTTTTTTAAAATTATTTAAAAAATTTTCTAAAATAAAAAAAAAAAAGGGCCCCAAAAAAAAACATTCTAAGGGGAAAAGGGGGGGGAAAAGGGGGGGGGGGGGAAAAAAATTTTTATTTTATTTTGGGGCTAGGGGAATCCCCCCCGGGGGAATAGGAAAAGGGGTTTTTTAAAAACCTTTTTTAAAAATAAAGCCCGGGCCCCTTTGTTGGCTTAATCTCCGCTGAAGGGCTTTCCGTTAAAAGGGCGGTTTTAAAAATTTTTCCCCCCGAAACCTACCCCCCAACCCACCAAATTTCCTTCCTTTAAAAATCCCCATTATCCCTCCCAAAATTTGGTGGGGAAAATTAAAAAAACCCCCCCCCCTTTACCTCCACTTTCCCAAAACCCAATGGGAACCCCAAAAAAATCCCCTTTTTCCCTAAACCCCTCTAGAAAAGTGGGGGTTCAAAATCCCTTTTAGTGAAAATGTTTTAACCAATTTTTAAAATTAAAACCCCCCCCATTTAAAAAAGCCTCGGTTTTTAATAAAATTTTTAAACCCCAAATTTTCCCAAACCACTCCCAACTTAAAAGGGGCTTCCCCTCCCCTTCATGAAAATCCCCAAATTTCTTAAAATTACAAACCCTGCCCATTTTAAAACCCCCTCAGAATCTAGGTGGGGAAAGCTTAAAACACTGCCCCCCCTTTTTTAACCCCCCCAGAATTTTAAAGGCTACAAAATTTTCCCTTAGGAAAATCCCCGAATTTATAACAAAAAAAGGTATAATTTTAACCCTGGCCTGTAAAGTCATTTTTTAAAATATTATCCCCCCCCCCCCCCTTTCCTCCCCCCCCCCCGGTTTTTCTAAAAACGAAAATTTTTCCCCCAATTAAAGCATTCCCCCTCTTTAGTTTTTCCTAATTTGGAAATTAAAAATTTTTAAAGGGTTTTGGTTTTGGGGGGTTTTTTTAAAATTTTTTTTTTTGGGTTTTATTAGTTTTTAAAAAAGGGGGTTTAAAAAAAAATTGGCAAATACCCGAAAAAATTTTCAAAAAAAAAACAAAAAAAAACCCCCTCTCGGGTAAACCCCATTTTGGTTTTTTAAAATAATTTTTTACCCTACC
>JAMYXO010009025.1:0-10186 GCA_033310375.1 Conus canariensis
TATCACACCTATACACAGTGATACTCCACGTGTAAGATTGCATTAATAGCCATACCAGTCACACGACCGGTGGCGTGTACGGGTAGTTCGAGTTTTCAGTCGATCTCTCGAGCACTTTGCACGACACCACACGGACGATCGAGATTAATTGATTTTCTCGATCGGCCACCTTGTCTCCTCTTTGCGGTCGTGTGTTCCGGGTTTGCTCTATCCACCTGTGCCCAACATGGTGAAGGACACCGCCGGGTCGAGCCACTCCACTGCTCGGAGTTCGCTCAATTTCCCGGAGAACCCGCGGGTCGATTCCATCTCGGAGCAATCCGTTCGCACTGATGAACGTACGGTTCGGGTAGACAGAGACGACTTCTCCGCGGAAGGGACGCGTGATCTTCCTCGTCTACCAAACCGACGGACGCACGACCGCGGCGTCCCAAGGCTGATAGGCAAGCGGCCACCATTTCAAAATGCCTTTCATTTGATCTGCCTGCTAGTCTAAGGGCAAAGCTCCCCTCAAGGTGCTGCCCAGAAAGTCTAATGGCAAGGCTCCCCTCAAGGGGCCCGGCCGAGCAAAGACTAGCCAACGGAATTCGCCCTCCCCCACCCCTTCTCCATCGGCCAGCTTGCCCTCTAGCCTACGGACTCGCTCGGAGACTTCTAACTATCATGCTGAGTCACGCGAATCTCGGCCCCCGGGGCACCTTGCCGAGCCGCGGACCAGCACGGGTGACGGATCTGGGATGGAATCACCATCCGTCACTCGCCTTGATGAGTCACGTATCTCTTTTTCCCCCCAAATTGATACGTGCACTCATAGCGCTCGGCCCCACCGGGCACAGGTGCAGCCAACACCTGAGCTCGAGGAGCGCTTCGACTCCGGAAGCAGCCTTATGGTCACCCCGACGCACGACCTCGGTGGTGTCCATAATCCTGGGCGTGCGGGCACGCCGCGCCATGGGCCCGGCCGTGCCCATGCACAAGGACGGTCGACCTACCCCGATCGAACGTCACCTTCTTCCCTAGGGGTATTGGACGTTGGGGAACCGACCTTTCGGATCCCCATTTGGGCAACGTCCGCGGTCCCGCTCCTCCGGGGGAGGATCTACCAGCGGGACCAAGGGTAACCTGACATATTCCTCCAGGGGGAGGAACACGGGACCGCATCCTGACCAATCCGCACTTTCGCGGGTTGGGGGCTCGACTTCCGCATCCTCCTCCATACCATTATGGCCCTCCCAGGCCCATTCCAAGGACGTGTATGGTGCAGTGCACGGACCTGGACGGGGACGACAGGCCACGGCCTCTCAAGCCCCCCCCCAACAGTGATTCAGGTTACCCGGGTCCCCGGGACTTTCTGCCTACAAGAAGAAGAGGGTCTCGTGGCTACGACTCGGCGGATGTCTGACCTACGCATTCGCCCAACGCGCTGGTCAGACCTTGAGTGCGGCCTACCTACCATGGTTTTTCCCCAGGGCCGCCACAGCCCGTTTACCTCCCCGGGGACCGGTGGCTCTATGCCCCCGAGAGAGACCAGTGGCTTAACGCCAACACCCAGCACGACCAGCTACATGGTCGAATGTGGCACCCGGCCTCACTTACCTGGGTCGACCTTGGTCTCCCTCCTCGGGCGCTGTCCTATCGGCAGGACGATGTCCCGGCCGCCGATTATAGGGCCACCGGGGACACACTACAGGCACCCCTCGACTTACCTCCTGAAGACGGGTGCTATGAACCCTCTCAGGACCAGTACCTCCCTGAGGCGGACGATGACGAGGAGCTAGCCCCCACCTCATTGTACGATGTCCGCACGATAGAACGGTGGCGACCAGACCTCGTTAGGAGGGAGGCCGCACCCGCTGACGAATTTCTCTCCCTCTCCCCCGGCCCAGAGATCTAGACCAATCTACCCAAGAACCCCTCAGTCGCCTCCTTGTTTACGGACAATCCCGTGACCAGGAGATGGGCATTTCCCAGTCGGACCGTCGGTTGATCCCCCACCTGCCCCCCCCTACTTCCGGCGCCATCTCCTTTAAGAACCTAAAGGAATGGGTCCGAGTAGCCAGGATGGGCATCCTCCACACCACGGCGGGACACACCTACTTGGACATGCCCCTTCAGCGAGCGGAGGCTCTATGGCCGGAGGACGATGGTGCCATCCCAGTACCGGGGGACCCGGCTCTGAGGCGCACCAAGAGCCTGACCCTCGCTTGTTCAGCGATCCTTTCATGCGACACCTAGTTAACAGATTTCGCATCACCTTTCGGCTGCGGCGGACAGCGCAGCCAGAAGCCACTTCAACTGCTTGTTGGTCGCGAGAGAGGCCGTGCTGGCGCGGACCTCTCTCTCCCCGACGCTTAAGGCAGCCCTGCGATGCATCCCGGGCCAGGTCCAGTCGCTCTTTGGCGACTACTCGGCTGACGTCATAGCACAAGCAGTTGAGGAACGCAAGCAGGCTGTGTCCTTTGCGCCCAGGCCACCGCCACGCCCTGCTAGACCCCCACTTCGTTCCTTCCCCAGGCACAGACCCTATCCCAGACAATCGCCTTCCCGCACCGCACGGCCCGCCAAGCGACCTAATCTTCTCCCAAGGCCTAAGCCAAAACCCCATCAGCAAAATTTTCGGTTAGGCCAACAGTCACGCTCCCGGAGCTGACTAGGGAGACAGCCCGAGGGGACTTAGATCAGGTAGCACCCCCCCTCGCCCTATCCCCCACCACCAGCCCCAGACCCTCGCCCCCCCTGGCGGGCAGCCTCTCCCGGCATGCCCACCAGTGGAGACGCAATACGCCTCACCCCTGGATAGTGGCGGTGCTACAGGAAGGGTTTCGCCTTCCTTGGGCCCACGAGCGTCCCCCCCCTCATGCTATCTCCCCCTCCCTCCCCAACGAACCCTCCCCCGCCAAAGCAGAAGCTCTTCGCACGGAAGTCCAAGACCTCCTCAAAAGAGGGGCCATCTCGGAGATTTCCCACCCAAACCCCGCTTCTACTCTTTGTGATCCCAAAAGCCTCGGGAGGATGGAGGCCCATTCTAGATCTTTCGCCCCTCAACAAGTTCCTCAGGCCCACCAAGTTCAAGATGGAGACCCCCACCCAGATCCGAGACTCCATCCATCATCGCGACTGGGCCACATCCGTAGACCTGAAGGACGCCTATTTTTCAGATCCTGATTCACCCGGCCCACAGACGATTCCTACGGTTCGTCTGGCAGACCCCGGAGAGGCCTGCACGCATAGTGGACCTCATCCCTGCCTGTCACAGGCACCCCACACCTCGGCCAGAACCCTGTCCTCCCTCCTAGGAATGATGGAGTCCCTGTCTCCCCTCATTCCCCTGCGGCGGGTCCCCAAACGCCAACTTCAGAGGGAGTTCCCGCCGACGTTTGTCACAGACCTCCGACCGCTGGGACCAGGTCATTCCCCTCGGACACTGGTTCATTTCGGCGACGGAGGAGCGCTCACTCCAGCCACTCTCTCCACCGGGGTCCCCATCTCCCTCCCAACCCAACCCAACCACTGGAACTTTATACAGACGCCTCCAACTTGGGCTGGGGGCCCACGTGGAGGACAGTCACGCCTCGGGGAGTGGGAGCTGGAAGCGGTCAGGCTAGCCCTTCTCCAACTCCAGCACAAGGTCGCGCACCGACTTGTTCTCCTCCTCACGGACAATACGTCGGTAGCTTGCTATGTCAACAAAGGGGGAGAGGCCCGCTCCATAGGCCTCTCCCTCAGAACAGAGGCCCTCCTTCGCTGGTGTCGCGCAACCATTGGTTTGTGCCCATGATCGACCTGTTTGCCACCAGCTTCAACCATCACCTGCCCCTGTACGTCTCTCCCGTTCCAGATCCCCAGGCGGATGCAGTCGACGCACTATCCCTCCCCGGGACGGGCCTACTGGCGTATGCCTTTCCCCCCTTCCCCATCCTACACAAGGTGATCAGGAAGGCAAGGCTGGAAAGACCCAGGCTGATCCTCGTAACGCCATGGTGGCCGACCCAGTCTTGGTTCCCGGACCCCAAGTCCCTCACCCACGTTCCCCCCCTCCGGCTCAGCCCTCGCTGGGACATGCTGAGACAACCCCGGTCAGGTCTTCCTCACTCCAATCCCAAGATGCTTCGCCTACACGCGTGGCTTCTATGCCAGCCCAACTGCGAACATCTGCATCTACCCCCCACTCGGAGAGACCCCAGTCCGTCCTAGACACACTAGCCGGGCAGGGGCCTCTCAGGGATTACGGGACTTCGCCTCGGCATCTCGCAGAGCCAGCACCGAATCCCTCTACAACTACCGTTGGGAGAGATGGATAACCTGGTGCTCAGATAACTCTGTTCCCCATTACTGCCCCTCCAACATCCAAATAGGAAATTTCCTCTCCCACCTATCCTCTTCCCTTAAGCTGTCGGCTGGCTCCATTCGGGGCTACAGATCAGCTATCTGCACTACCATTCGTCAACTGGGGGGCCCTTCTTTTGACAATGACTTTCTCCTCAGAGAGGTGTCTAGAGGAGTTGCTCTACGGGAAGCTCAGTCCCCTAGGCGCATTCCCCTCTGGGACCTTTTTACGGTCCTCGATGCCCTCAGAAAAACCCCTTTTGAACCCATTGCTTCTATTCCTTTTGACCTCCTCTCCTTTAAGACCACCTTTCTCCTCGCCCTGGCCTCGGCCAGAAGACGAAGTGAGATTCACGCCCTCAGCGGTGACCCCACAGATATCGCCTTCCACAGGGACGGCTCAGTCTCTCTCAAGTTCCTTCCGGAGTTCTGACATCTTGGGAAAGGGAGAAAAAGATGGAGACATGGACCTTTGCCCCTCCAGGTGTCTCAGGTACTACTGGGAACGCACACGCCCCAGGCGCTCCTCCCAGAGACGACTCCTTATCTCCCTCAACCCCAACAATACTAGAGATATCTCGGCGGGAACTATCTCCAGGTGGCTCTCCAAGACGGTGAGATCTACCTACGCTCAGGCGTACAAGGATCTCCCTGTCCTATCACCCAGGGCCCCAAGGGGTTCGGGAGCCGGGCCCACTTCCAAGGGGTTCCAGTACTTGCCCCCGTGCGCCCCCTGCTGGGGGGCGGCCTACTGGGGGTTGGGAAAAAACCCCCTTCATTTTTTTTCCCTGAGGGATTCCGCATGAAAAGAGTTTAAAAAGGGGTTTAAAGGGGGTTTTTCCTTTGTGGGGGGAAATTTGCGGGCCATATCGGTAAACCCCCAAAAACCCATTTAGGGCGCTCGCCCTCCCCCGGGTTCCTTTTTAAATTCTGCTATGGTCTGAAAGGGGTAAAGTTTTATGACGCCAAAAGGGGGAGTTTGTGTTTTTCCCCCTGTTTGGTAGTATACTTACCATGTCAGACTCTAATTCCCCCCCTCCCTTTTCCCCTCTGGCGCCAAGGGTCTGGGGGTTTCCCTTTAACCGGCCTCGTTGAATGCCCTTATGGGAAAAGTTGACACTGGCTTTCTTCCGGGGGGAAAAGTGGGGTGACATCACGTGACCGTCTTAGGGACTGCATTGGCCAGGAAAAAAAAAATTGGGCCCCTGACAGGGGCTGGTTTAACTCCCCTTTTTAAATGCTAGGGGTTGCATGGTAAGTTTACTACCCAAACAGGGAGTATAACACAAACCCCCCCTTACAATGTTTACCAAATTAACTACCTAACTAACTGACAAATTTTCCTTAACTTATACTTAAAAACAAACAATTTAACTTTTTCCTTTTTGGGGTTTCTTCCCCTTTTTTCTTTGTTTGTCCGGGTTTCGCCCCCACGCTTTTGGTGGGTGGGCGTCGGAAAGGCGGGGGCCTTTTAAAGAGGATGTTTTTACCCTTGCAAAACAGACACCACTTAAATTGAGAAATTTATCCCTTTTTGAAGTTCACTTTTTTTTCCCCCCTAACCAGAGCTAGTTCAAATCTTCACTTGTTTCCTACACAAGTCGGTTCGTATGCCTGTTAGGGTGCCCCGGAAACTGTACAAAGTTTGCTAAAACCTAAAGCATTGACAAACTTGATGCTTTCCCCGTTCAAAACTGAAAAACAAAGGAAAATAAACATTGTCGGCGTCCTGGGGTTTCAATACTTTAAGCGTTATTCCCTGTCACGTTACTCCCAAAAAACCGCCCCATGCTGTGTATCGCAGAAAGGGGCCCCCTCCAGTTTAAACAGGGTGGGGACTGTGAAACACAGAAAAAACCCAAGGGGTGGGCCCAAGGCGCCCTTTTCCCATCTCCTTTCTTTTTTATTTCTCCCAAACTCTTCCCGGGTTTTTGGTTATATGGTGTGATTAAAAGTGAAAAAATTGTTTAACTGTAAAATGTAGCTGACAATGATCTTGTTTGCCTGTTTTGGGTTTCCCAGCTTTGTAGGGACTTTTTAAAAAAATGAACGGCAAATCAACTTGAAATGTGTGGAAAACAATACACAGTTACTGATAGTTTGCCATGACTCTGAGAAAAAGGCTTTTGCAGAAACAGTTTTGGCATATAAATGTTAGTGTAAAAACTACTGAAGGCTATGAAGAGGAAAAAAACCCACACAAACCGTGATTCAAAATCCCTTGGGACTTACCCCAAAACCGGCACAAAAAATAATGTTAGAAAATCAAAACACATGTGGCACAGTTGCCCCCTAGCTCACTACAGAAGCTTTTTGTTTCAAACCGCGGCCCGGGTCTTGTCAACCCAAAAAATTCCCCACACAAATAATTTGGGAAAAAAAATTTTTGGGAAAAAGGGGGGGGCCTTGGTTTTAAGGGCTCCTCCCGTGTGTGGCCAAGTCCAACCTCATTTCTACCTGGGCAAATATTGTTGTGAAAGGAAATCCTACAACCCCCATCGTGACTGTTGTGTTGAAAATTTGTGAAGTGGATATTGTATGTGTGATTGACAGTCCAAGGTTAGTTACAAATATGGTAATCCCGATGGGGGCCCTGTCCGATGAATTTTTGAAAAGGGCCAAATTTGTACACTTTGTTTCCAATAAGTTTCTATATCTGCCCCCCCTCCTCACCCCATTTTTAATCAAAGAAAAAAAATAGATGAGAAAGAAAAAGGAATGTTTGATATCCCGTGAAGATTTGGGGAATGATTTAAATTCTTGGGGGTAACATAGACGTTGTCACAATCATACCCTATGTAAAAATGAAACAAAAAACGGAACAATAAAGAAAGAAAAGGAAGGGAAAGGAAGGAAGGGAAAGGAGGGAGGAAGGAAAAGAACCAAAAAAGCAAGGGGGATAAAAAAAATGGAAAAAAAAACCCGAAATCACATGGTGGGGGAAATGAAAAGAATTGATTAATACTTATTAGTTAGATAGTTAGTTCTTTATTTGAATTTTTAATCATTTTCCCCAACGTATCAGACCTTCCCCCTTTTAATTTTGTTTTATTGCTTTCTTTATCTTCCTATTTCCTCTCTTTTTGTTTTTTTTTTTTTGTACTTATATTTATTTTTTTTATTTTTTTAATATGTATGTATATACCATTTTTTCATTTTTAAAGCAATTAGAAAGTTAGAGGGTGAGAGAAAAAAACTTTTACTTTGTAATTTTGTTCAAACCAAAAAAACAAAAAAAACTTATTCCATTAACTAACTAACTAATGAAATACCCAATAAAAACCCAAAATAAGCTAACTATTATTATATTAAATAACTAACTAAATTAATATTCTTACATTTTTTTTCTTTTACATTTTTCTTTGTTTGTCGGGATTCGAACCCCCAGCTTTTGGATGGGTGGGCGTTGAAGGCTGCTTTTCGCGGATGTTTTACCCCCTGCTAACAGACACCTACTTACTTTTAAAATTTATGCCTTATGAAGTTCACTTTTGTTCCCCCCTAACCCGCAGCTAGTTAAAAATTACTTGTTTCCTACACAAGTCTGTTTGTATGTGTTGGAGGTCCCGGCAACGTACAAAGTTTTCAACTCAGACTGCACAACATGTGCTATCCCGTTCAAAACTGAAGACAAAGGAAATGAATTGTGTCGTCCTGAGGTTTCAATACTATAAGCGTTTATTCCCGTCAGTTTACACAAGTCCATGCGTGTACCAAAAAGTGCCCCTCCAGCAAAACGGGGATAAGATGTGAAAACAAAAGAACCCAAGGGTGGGCAAGGCAGCTTTTCCCTTCCCCATCTTTTTTTTTCTCCCAATTCTTCGGTTTGTTATAGGGTGCTGATGCGACAGCGAAAAAATTGTTTATACTGAAAAAATGGTGAAAATGACATTTTTTTGCTGTTCGTTTCCCGTCTTTGTATGACATTTAAACAATGAACGGCAAATCAACATGAAACTGTGTGGAAACAATACACAGTTTCTGATAGTTTCATGATCTGAGAAAAAATGGTAGCGAAAAAAGATTTGCTATGATGTTAGTGTTAAAAAATATGAAGGTTGAAGAGGAAAACAACACCCCCGAACTGATTCAAAAACGATGCATTACCAACCCCAGAGCACAAAAAATATGTTAACATCAAAAACTGGGAAAGATAGGAGTCATAAGAAGCTAATGTGCAGCAGCGCGCAGAATTTGTCAACAAAAACATTCCCAAAACAAATAATGGCAATATTGTGGAAAGAGGGAAGGGTGGTAAGCCCTTCCCCTTTTGGGGGCCAAATCCCAAAAACCCTCATTTCACTGGAGCAAATATTGTTGTGAAAGGAAATCCCACAGGACCCCTCGTGACTGTTGTGTTTTTAAAGTTGTGAAGTGGACTATTGTTGGTGTTGACAGTCCAGGATTTTACAAAATGTGTATACCCATGTGGTCCATGTCCGATGAAGTTTGTAAAGGCCAATTTTAAAACTTTTGGGTTTCAATGGGTTTCCTTATCTCCCTCCTCCTCACTCCATTTCATAAAAAGAAAAAAAATAGATGGAAAGAAAAAGGGAAATTTTGTACCCGTAAAGTTTTGGGGGAAATGATTTAAATTCATTGGGGAAAACAAGCTTTGTCACAATCATCCATAGTGTAAAAATTGAAAAAAAAAAAGGAACAAAAAAGAAAGAAAAAAAGGAAGGAGGGGGAAGGAGGGGGGAAAGGGGAAAAAAGACCAAAAAAAGCAAGAAATAAAAAAAATGGAAAAAAAAACCCGAAGTCTAATGGTGGGTAAGTGAAAAAAGAATTGATTAATTACTTAATTGTTGTAGTTGTTTATTATTCTAAATTTTATAATCATTTTCTAAAGTCTCATGACATAAAATTCCCTGTTTTTTTTTGTTCTTATTGCTTTTTTATTTCCTATTTCCATCTTTTTTTGTTTTTTTTTTTTGTACTCTATTCATTTATTTTTTTTTTGTTTATTATGTATGATATCACATTTTCTTTCTTTTTTTAAAAACAATTAGAAAATTAGGGAGAGGAAAAAAGTCTTTACTTTGTAATCTGTTCAAGCCAAAAAAAAAAAAAAAAAAAAAATATTCCCTTAATAACTAACTAATGAAATACTAAAAATACCCAATTTTCGCAATCCTTTCTTACTACTTAAATAACTAATAATTAACTATTTTCACATTTTGTTTCTTACTTTTTTTTTGTTTGTCCGGGATTGAACCCACGTTTTGGGTGGGTGGGGGGTCTGAAGGCGTGCCTTTTCAGACGGAGTCTTACCCCCCTGAACGAAACCCACTTACATTTGGGAAAATTTTTGCCTTTTTGAAAATTCATTTTGTTCCTCCTAACCCGCAGTAGTTCAAATCTTCATTGCTTCCTAACAAGTCTGTTGTTGCTGTTGGAGTGTCCCGGCAACGTCAAAGTATGCTCAACTCGCATTGCACAAAATTATGCTTTCCCCGTTCAAAATGAAGACAAAGGAAAATGAATTTTCGGGTCTGGGTTCAATTTTTAAACGATTATTCCCTGTCACGTTTTCACCCAAGTCCTGCGTGTATCGCGAAAGTGCCCCTCCCGTAAAAAGGGTAGACTGTGAAACACAGAAGAAGCCAAGGGGAGGCAAGGGGCCTTTTTTCCCTCTTTTTTTTTTCTGAAAATTTCCGGTTGGGTTTTATGGTGGATGCTGACAGTGAAAAATTGTTTATATGATAAAAATGTAGTGACAAGATCTTGTTTGCTGCTTCTGTTTGTCTTTGTTTAATTTTTTAAAACAATGCGGAAATAAATGAAATGTGGGCAAAAATTACAGTTAGATGTTTGCCCCGACTCTGGAAAAAAAATGGTAGCCGAAAAGATTTGTATG
>JAMYXO010009026.1:0-10184 GCA_033310375.1 Conus canariensis
TCCTTGTCTTTGGCTTTTGTGCCTGTTTTTCTCTGATTTGAGATTTTCTTTTCAGAATCCATGCCTTTGAATTTTCCATTTTTTTCCTGTCTTAAAGGGGGCTTGTTGCTTCTACCCCCCTTTTCCCCTGAGTCCCCAGCATGCTTTGAAGTTGACTTCCCTTCTTTTTTTTCCTCCGGGTGGATTTCATTGGTTTTTTTCAGCTTTGCTTGGGACATACAGTCTTGCATCAACGGGGGGGACCCCAAAAGCCATTTCCTTGTGAATTTGTTGATTTTTGGTTTCCATTCCTCCACTATCTGGGGATGTCGATAAAAAGGGGGGCCTGGAGCTTTGGTATCAGCATAATGCAGACACCAACCTTGTTTTCCCGGGGGACCCCACACTGGTAATGGTCCCAACCTTTTTCCTCCGCCATCCTTGGTTTTTTTTGCTTTTGTGTGTTTTTAAACTATCACAAAAACCCTTCCAAGGCTCTTGACGGGTTCTTTTGACTGTTGGAAGGCCGGTTGGAACACTGAAACCAAAACCGGCCCCTTTTTTCCTTTCCTAGTGAGAGACCCGTATTTCTTGGGGTTAAATTTCATTTGGGATGAGGCAACTATGTCTCCACCTCTCCAAAAACATACGTGTCTCGTTTCTCTGGATAAATCACTGTAGGTCATCCAAAAGGGCCCTTGGGGGGCCTTGTATCCATCCCCAAGGTCTTTTTCCCCGGTTGTTTTTGTGCTTTAAGATAGTTCCATTGCCACACAACAGTTTGGGGGGAAATTGCACAGCCCATTGCAATCCCCCACTTCCAAGTTGATCCATTTTGTGTCCCTTGGTAGAAACCCGCTTTTGAGAAGCCTTGAAGTATTTCTTGAGCATGTCGGGATGTTTTTTGGGGCACAGGTCATCTAAAGCCAACTGTACATCTCAGGGGCACAGATCCATATCTTTTGCCAATAAGCCACACTACGTCCGGTCCCTTTTTTCTTTTTTTTTTTTTTTGGGGTTTGCGTCCCAGATCATTGGGGGCGTGTTCTACACACCCAGCCCCCCCTGGGATCCCAAACCTTTCTGGACTGACCATCCAATACTTTTTTTTCCATCAGGTATTTGGGTCAGCCTTCTGCCATGACAGAGAAGAATTTTTTCCCCGACTTCATAAAAATTTGGCCTGAACTGGCTTATTCACTTATTTTCCCTTTTGGGGGATGTACACCCCCCATCTGCCGTCATCCACGGCCGTTTTTTTTTCTGGTTTCTCCAAGCCGATCGCAGCACCCTTGGAGCCACTCCACCCTTTTGGGACATTTCTTTTAAAGCGGTAATGTTTCCTTTTTGGCCCGGTGATGTTTTTGGCTCTGGTTTGTCGACCCCCTTTTGTTTCCGCCAACTTGGGGTTCCTTTAACTTTTCCTGGGGTTGGTTGGCCACCCCAAACCCTTTGAATGTCGATGGGCTTTGCTCTGGGGGTCAAGTATTTTTCCCTCAGAGCTGCTCAAAACTCCTTGCCACATTGGGGCCCAATTGGGGGTGCTCAAACTGTTTGGAAAACGGGAAGGGGGGCCTAAAACGCTCTTGTGTTTCTTTTTTTCTTTTCCCTCTTCCCCCGCAGTTCCCGCTTTTGAGGGCGCTGTTTTTTTTTCAGGTTTTTTTCCCTTTTTTTTCCAAACCTTGTTTTCAGCTGGAGTGCGGTTTTCCCTTTGCATCTTGAGTTTTTTTTTTTGGGCCCCGATTTTTTCCCTCTTTTCTTGGGTCTGGATTTTTTGGGGTGTTTTCCCTTGGGAGTTTTTCCCTAGGCCTTACATTGGTATACAAATTCCCCATATGTGGGGATTTTGTTTTCCATGTTTTTTTTCCCAAACAGTGATCGGCTTTTTCGAAAATTTTTCATCCCGTTTTCCCCAAACTTCATTTTGTTTTTCTGGCAGGTTGATTTTTTGGGCCTCATCGGGGCCGTTTCAAATTCCTCCGAACCCAACACGGGGTCCTTGGGACTGTGGTTTTAAAAACCCGGCTTTTTTTCCGACGTCTTTCGCTAGCAGGCGCTGCTGCCATTCAGTAGTCCCCTTACACATCCCTCTTTTTTGGGATCTTCAACCAACGGGGGTGCGAAACGCTTTCCCCCAGACACTTTAATTCCCCTTTGGTCCCTGTTCAAGCCTTTTGGGGTTTTCAGTCAGTTTTTTACCCGATGGATTCATCATTCTTCCCCCTTTTTGGTAACCTGGGGGGGTTTTTAACTGCATCCGCCTAGGGTGGGGTCTTAAAAACCCTGCCCACTATGGGGGTTTCCCCTTAAAACCCCTGCTGTGCTACGGGGGCCCCTTCCCCTGCCGCCTATGGGGGTCTTTCTCCTCGGAAATAGGGTAGGGGTTTTTTAACCCCCTACGCACTATTGGGGGGCTTAACCCCACCACAGTTGGTTTTGGGGTCTTAAAAACCCCCTACGCACTTGGGGGGGCTTAATTCATGCTGCACTAAGGGTGGGTTGTTAAAACCCCCACCCCACAAAGGGGGGGTGTCTTTTAAAACCCTGCCCCCTATTGGGTGGGGGGTTTTTAACTCCATGCTGCGCAGGGGGGGGGTCTTCCCCCTCCCGCTGTGGGTGGTGTCTTACCCCGCCGCACATGGGGGGGGTTCTTAACCCCATACGCATAGGGGGGGTGTCTTCGCATGCCGCACATGGTTTGGGGGGTTTAACCCCTCTGCGCTATGGGTGGGGCTTATCCATGGCCTATGGGGTGGTGGGGTTTTTTCTCCATGCCGCACTATGGGTGGGTGTCTTAACTCCATGCCCACTATGGGTGGGTGTCTTAACTCCATGCTGCGCTATGCGTGGGTGTCTTACCCATGCCGCACTATGGGGGGGGTGTCTTAACTCCATGCCACACTATGGGTGGGTGTCTTAAATCCATGCCAAAACTATGGGGTGGGTGTCTTAACTCCATGCCACACTATGGGGGGTGTCTTACTCCAGCTGCACTATGGGTGGGTGTCTTACTCCATGCCCACACTATGGGTGGGTGTCTTACTGCATCCACACTATGGGGGGTTTCTTTAAATGCATGCCCACTATGGGTGGGGTCTTACTGCATGCCACACTCTGGGTGGGTGTCTTAAAATCCATGCCCACAATGGGTGGGTGTCTTAAATGCATGCCACACTATGGGTGGGTGTCTTAACTGCATGCCACACTATGGGTTGGGTGTCTTACTGCAATGCCACACTTCTGGGTGGGGGGTCTTCTGCATGCCACACTCTGGGTGGGTGTCTTACTGCATGCCACACTCTGGTGGGTGTCTTACTGCATGCCACACATCTGGGTGGGGGTCTTACGCATGCCACACTCTGGGTGGGTGTCTTTACTGCATCCACACTCTGGGTGGGGTGTCTTACTGCATGCCGCACTCTGGGGGGGTGCTTACCCGCATGCCGCACTTTTGGGTGGGTGTCTTTCTGCATCCACACTATGGGGTGGGTGTTTACCCGCAATGCCAACTATGGGTGGGTGTCTTACGCATGCCGCACTATGGGTGGGTGTCTTACTGCATGCCGCACTATGGGGGGGGGTGTCCTTTACTGCATGCCACACTATGGGTTGGGGGTGTCTTCTGCATGCCGCACTCTGGGGGGTGTCTTACTGCAATGCCCACACTCTGGGTGGGTGTCTTACCCCATGCCGCACTATGGGGGGTCTTACTGATGCCCACACTCATGGGTGGGTGTCTTACTGCATGCCGCACTCTGGGTGGGGTGTCTTCTCGGCATGCCGCACTATGGGTGGGTGTCTTACTGCATGCCACACTATGGGTGGGTGTCTTACTTTCATTTCCGCACCTATGGTGGGTGTCTTACTGCATGCCACACTATGGGTGGGTGTCTTAAAAATGCATGCCGCACTATGGGTGGGTGCTTACTGCAAGCCACACTATGGGTGGGTGTCTTACTGCATGCCACACTCTGGGTGGGGTGTCTTACTTGCATGCCACACTATGGTGGGTGTCTTACTGCATTCCACACTAAAGGGTGGGTGCTTAAATGCATGCCACACTATGGTGGTTTTCTTACTGCAAAGCCGCACTATGGGGGGTGTCTTACTGCATGCCACACTATGGGTGGGTGTCTTACGCATGCCACACTATGGGGGGGGTGTCTTACTGCATGCCCACACTATGGTGGGTGTTTACTGGGATGCCAAAACTATGGGTGGGGTCTTATTTCATGCCCACTATGGGTGGGGGTCTTACTGCAAAGCCCCACTATGGGTGGGTGTCTTTCTGCATCCACACTAAGGGTGGGTTCTTACTGCATGCCCCCACTATGGGTGGGTGTCTTACTGCATGCCACACTATGGGTGGGTGTCTTACTTTCATGCCACACTATGGTGGGTGTCTTAATGCATGCCAAAACTTGGGGGGGTGTCTTACCTGCATCCACACTCCGGTGGGTGTCTTACTGCATGCCACAACAAAGGGTGGGTGTCTTACTGCAAAGCCACACTAAAGGGTGGGTTTTCTTACTGCATGCCCACTTTGGTGGGTGTCTTACTGCATGCCCACACTATGGGTGGGTGTCTTTACTGCATGCCACACTAGGTGGGTGTCTTAACTGATTCCACACTATGGGTGGGTGTTCTTACTGCATGCCACACTATGGGGGTGTCTTACTGCACCACACTAAGGTGGGGGGCTTACTCATGCCAAAATAGGGGGTGTCCCCTTCGCAGCCGCACTAAAAGGGGGGGGGCTTCTGCCCCCACATGGGTGGGTTTTCCTTTTCGCATCCCACAGGGGGGGTTTTTTAAAAACATGCCACACTAAAAGGGGGTGTTTTCGCATGCCACACTATGGGGGGGTTCTTCTGCAGCCACACTATGGGGGGGTGTCTACGCTCCCCACATGGGTGGGGGGCTACGCACCCACTATGGGTGGGGTCTTACTGCATGCCACACTATGGGGGGTGTCTTACTGCATGCCACACTATGGGGTGGGTTCTTAACTGCATGCCACACTATGGGGGGTTTCTTACTGCATGCCACACTATGGGTGGGTTCTTACCTGAAATGCCACACTATGGGTGGGTGTCTTACTGCATGCCACACTATGGGTGGGTGTCTTACTGCATGCCCACACTATGGGGGGTGTCTTACGCATCCCACACTATGGGTGGGTGTCTTTGCATGCCACACTTTTGGGTGGGTGTCTTACGCATCCACCCCTATGGGTGGGGGTGTCTTACTGCATGGCACACTAATGGGTGGGTGTCTTACTGCATGCCACACTCTGGGGGGGTCTTACTGCATCCACACAAAAGGGTGGGTGTCTTACTTTGCATCCCAAACACTATGGGTGGGTTTTAAACTGCATGCCACACTATGGGGGGTGTCAAAACTGCATGCCACACTATGGTGGGTGTCTTACTGCATGCCAAAACTATGGGTGGGGTGTCTTTAACTGAAAGCCACAAATGGGTGGGTGTCTTACATGCATGCCACCCCTATGGGTGGGTGTCTTACTGCATGCCCACTATGGGTGGGTGTCTTACTGCATGCCACACTATGGGTGGGTTCTTACTGCATGCCCACACTCTGGGTGGGTTGTCCCACCAATGAAATACGTCGGGAAATGCTGCCACTACTTCTGCATACCGGTAACAACATGTATCAACTGCTGCATGGCAGTGGGGGGGAGGGGGAGGGGGGGGGGGGGGCAGGAAAAAGGAGGAAGAGGAGAAGAAAGGTCAGAAAGAAGGAGGAGGACAGATCCCTTCTCGTTTTTTTGTCTTGTCCGGGCACCCATCGAGGCCCGCTACTTTTTTTTTTTTTTTAATGGTCTCTGTCCTATGACTGCTGTTCCCCTTTGAGGACTGACGCCCCGTAGGGACTGTTCCCCTTTAGAGTCTGTGTTCCTCTTTAAGGACAGGTGCGTTTTAAAGACTGTTCCTCTTTGAGGACACTTCCCTTTTAAAGACTGTTCCTCTTTGAGGACACTTCCCTTTTAAAAGACTGTTCCTATTTGAGGACAGTTCTCTTTTAATAGACTGTTCCCTTTGAGGACAGTTCCCTTTTAAAGACTGGTCCAGTTTTAGGACAATTCTCGTTTAAAGACCGTTCCTCTTTAACAGATACTTCCCTTTTAAAGACTATTCCTCTCTGAGGCAAGTTGGTTTTTAAAGACTGTTCCTCTTTGAGGACATTTCCCTTAAAAGACGGTTCCTCATTAAGGACAGTTGCTTTTTAAAGACTGTTTTCTCTTTAAGGAAGTTGTATATTAAAGACTGTCCCTTTTAAGAACAGTTGCCGTTTAAAGACTGTTCCTCTTTAAGAACAGTTCCCTTTAAAGACTGTTCATCATTAAAGGACAGTTGCGTTTTAAAGATTGTTCCACTTTAAGGACAGTTCCCTTTTAAAGACTGTTCCTCTTTAAGAACACTTCCTTTTTAAAGACTTGTCCACCTTAAGGACACTTCCCTTTTAAAGATTGTTCTTCTTTGGGGGCAGTTTCCTTTTAAAAAACGGCTCCTCTTTAAGGACAGTTTCATTTAAGGAATGTTTCCTTGTAGGTACTTGCTTCCATGTACGGACCCGCTCCACTTTAAGGACTGTTGTAAATTAGGAGGCTTAAAGGGAAAAAAAGAAACTATTCGTTTATTTTTGAATGAGGTTGACTGACCTACATGACGAAAAAAAAAAAAAAGAAAAAAAAAAAAAAAGAAGCAGCAGCTACAGGGAAAAACTATTTGGTGATGGAGGGTGGGAGGAAGGTGGCGGAGAAATATTGTAGAAAGTGAACAGGAAACGTGGGAGAGAGGAAGGAGTCCGGGGATGGGGAGGGGGGGGGGGGGGTTGCGGTGGGGGTGGGAGGGAAAGGGTGGATGGTGGGGACGGAAAGGGAAGCTAGAAGATGCACACACAAAAAAAAGACTGCACCAGGAAAGAGGAAAAGAAAGATCCACTTTCACAAGACGTTCATCCTCTTTCCTCAAAATGGTGGCTATCTAAGATGCTCTCTCTATGTGTGTGTATATATTATATATATATATATATATAAATATATATATATAATATATATATATATACAATTATAAACAAAGCTTGCTCTTATGTCTTAGATTGAAGAAATAGGGGAGATAAGCATTCATATCTGCAGTGGTAATAATTCTGCCTAACTAACAGTATGTGCTTGAGTGGGGTGGATGGGGAAAAATAAAATAAATGCTTCTCAAATGAGCCTTCAGCAAGCTTATAGTCTCCAAGGGGAAGACAATCTCCAATGGGGAGAAACTCACTAACATATAACTCCTGGTCATCAGACATAAGACATAAGAGCAAGCTTTGTTTATAATTGAATATTTCTTGCAGTCATTGCAACACCAAGCTGCTCTGTAAGTTGCTGGAATGGTGCTCGGTACTTATCCTTGGAATTTATTAGTTTATTGTAATTTAGTCCCTTAAGGATTCATTCCAAGAACTGGCCCTCAGCACTTGTGTCTTAAGAGGTTATCTTTTTATATTTTTTACTTTTCACTAGAAAATGTTCCTTCATTGATTTCATTTTGCTTCTTAGGTGACACCTTTGGTTGGTTTTTTTAAAACTCAACAAACATACTACGGTATTGCACACCAGCCTTTTCTGGGATAGCATTCTTCTTAAAACCGAAAAGGCAGAGGAGTCAAATTACCACTTACCGCGGTCACTGAGGAGAAACAATCAGGTTTCGAAATATCGGTATCTGACCAGGAGTTATATGTTAGTGAGTTTCCTCCCCATTGGAGATTGTCTCCCCCTTGGAGACTATAAGCTTGCTGAAGGCTCATTTTGAGAAGCATTTATTTATTTTTTCCCCATCCACCCACTCAAGCACATACTGTTAGTTAGGCAGAATTATCTACCACTGCAGATATGAATGCTTAATCTTCCCCTATTTCTTCGATCTAAGACATAAGAGCAAGCTTTGTTTATAACTGTATATATATATATATATATATATTCAATTATAAACAAAGCTTGCTCTTATGTCTATATATATATATATAATATATATAATATATATATATATATATATATATATATATCAATTATAAACAAAGCTTGCTCTTATGTCTTAGATCGAAGAAATAGGGGGAGATAAGCATTCAAATCTGCAGTGGTAGATAATTCTGCCTAACTAACAATATGTGCTTGAGTGGGTGAATGGGGAATAATAAATGCTCTCATACACACACACACACACACACACACACAATATATAATATATATATATATATATATATATATATTATGGACTTGTCTTTCAAAATGGGACTGTGTACTGAAACTGACATCGGACGATGTATATAAGCTTAACCTCAACACACACACACACACACACACATATATACTACTCAAAACAATTGAAGTACCACCCCTAATTTTTGTATGCAATTTTTAAAAAGCTCTGATAAACCAATTAATATTGATAATTGAATAAATTCTGCTGGATAAGCTTACCCGGTTCTCAAATACTACTCCTCGTGCATTTTTGTTATGTTAAAGTCGGTCAGCAGTTATCTACCGCGTCGCATCTGAGGCAAAAAAATCCCGAGAAATTATCGAACTTGTGTCGCTCCCAGATTTTACACAGACACAGCAAGAAAAAAAAATGTGATGCACGTGAAAGCAAGGTCTTTTCTGAGCAGAATTGCAATCAGTTAGCACATTTGACGGTATAAAAAGTCGCGAAATTTAGGAAGATTTAACCATGCCTGCGAGACAACGACTAAGCAACACCGACAGAGGAAGAGCGATAGCATGGTACCAAGAAGGTATTGGGTTGAGGGAGATTGGTCGACGGCTTGGAGTGAGTCACCCAGTCATTCTGAGGCTCAGAGAAACCGTTGGCTTAACACTGGAAGTGTTGAAGAACAGCAGGGACGTGGACGGACGAGAAGCACCTCCAGACAGCAGGATCGGTTCATTGTTATCGCTTGTCTGAGAGACCGTTCAGCCAGTGCCACAGTACTCCGAGACCAGCTACGACAAGCCAGCAACGTCAACGTCAGTACCCAGACAGTTCGGAACCGGCTCCACGACGCCCCAACTTGAGGTCAAGGTCCCCAGCAGTGAGATCAATACTGACCCCACGCATCGAGCTCATCGTCGGGCCTGGGCAGCAATGTCATAGAAGGTGGACAAGAGCTGAATGGGCAACAGTACTCTTCACAGACGAGTCAAGGTTCACCCTCAGGTTCAACGACGGGCGGGTTCGCGTCTGGCGACGTCCTGGAGAACGCTACGTTGACGCTGCCGTCAGGGGGGCATGACCGCTATGGAGGTGGGTCCGTGATGTGTGGGGTGGGTTCAGCCTACGTCACAGGACCCCCCTACACCGTGTTGAAGGCCGCCTGACCGGTGCCACCTACCGCGAACACCATCATCCGCCCCCTTGGGGATGCCCGCCCTGAGGGCAGTTGGCCAGGGCGCCCAGTTCCAGGACGACAACGCGCCGTGCCACCCGCGCCGCCATCGTGAATCAGTTCCTACAAGGGCAGCAGGGGACAAGAATGGACTGGCCTGCCAGGTCACCAGATTTGAACCCCATGGAGCATCTGTGGGACGTGCTGGGGAGGCGAGTGCGGGCCCACAACCCTCCAGCAACACCGTGGACCAGCTGTTTCAGTTGCTGGAGCAGGAGTGGCAGGCGATCCCCCAGGACACTCTCCGCCGCCTGGTGCACTCCATGAGACGTCCGATGTGACGCTTGTTTGAACGCGAACGGTGGTCATACCCGTTATTAACATCATGACATCTACCATAGACTCTTGTTACTTTTCATTTTGGGGGTATGCCTCTTTAATCAAGTGTAAAACAAAGATAATTTTTTGTCACGGTGTTTGAATAAATTTGAATGGATTGAGGAATAATAAAAATAAAAATATTCAATCATTAAATTATGTTCAGCTTTGTTTTCTTTCGAATGACAGCAGTTTTCCTAGTGGTACTTCAATTGTTTTGAGTAGTGTATTTAAAATATATATATATAATATATATAATATAAATATAATATATGACTTGTCTTTCAAAATGGACTGTTACTGAAAAATGACATCGGGCGATGTATATAACTTAACCTCAACACACACACACACCACACACCACACACACACACACACACACACACACACACACCACACACATAATATATAATTTGTGTGTG
>JAMYXO010009027.1:0-10183 GCA_033310375.1 Conus canariensis
AGAGCACGCGCTTTTCTATATATGTAATTATTTATGAGGATTCAGTTCATCGGTGGCATAATGAACTGTTTTGGACCAAACAGTTTTGTTTATCCTTCCAGGGTAGTGGAGAGAGAGAGAGAGAGAGAGAGAGAGAGAGAGAGAGAGAGAGAAGAGAGAGAGAGAAGAGAGAGAGAGAGAGAGAGAAACAGACACCCATTCATGCATGCACGCACGCACGCATGCATGAACGTGTTCGGAGGGAAAGCAGTGTACTCGGCATTATCTTCGCCTTCCCACAAAAGGAAAAAACAACAAAACAAGCACACTCACAAAGCGAAAATTTTGCGCTGCCGACGGTAGGGGGCAGAGTTGAGGTCGACCTGTTCCCTTTGAACCGGGTGTTATTCTATGACAGAATAGCCAGTCGTCCTCCTCCCGAAGGGAGAAAAAAAACTCGGGGAGAAACCAGCGGAACAAGATTTTACGTTGTGTGGTCTGCCAGTTAGGTCAGACGAGATAAACGGAGGCGAATACAGCATACTGTTGTTTGCCCACGAAGAGAACAAACAAGCAACCAAAAACATTCTCTTGTTGAGCGTCTTCTTCTTCTTTCTTCTTCTTCTTGAAAAACTCCTTTTTTTCTTTGTCCATTCTTCTATCATTTTTTCCTATACTTTACTGTTTAAAAATTCGGTTTAATGTCTTTGTAAACCTTTTCTGGAGTTGCTTTGTTGTATCTCCTCTCTCTCTCTTCTCTTCTCTCCTCTCTCTCTTCTTCTCTCTCTTCTTCTCTCTCTCTTAAACTTGCTCGTGTCCTTTTTTCATTCTCTCTGTACTTTATTTACCATTTCTATGTTCATGTCTTGTCAATTTTTTCGTTTTTTGTTGTCTATTTCTCTCTTTATGAAAAACATCCTCATTTGTGTCTCCCTTTCATTCTTTCTGTACTCTTCTTGTTGTTGTTGTCGAAAATTTCTGTGTTTGTCTTTGGCAACCTCGACCCAGCCAGACCTGGAGACAGCAGCTTCAGACCGGGTCAGCTGGCGGCCACCGTCCCAAGGCCGGCATCAAGAAGCAGAGCAGAGCAGAGGAGAGAGCCCAGTGGAAGAACGGAGGCGCCGCAGACGGGCAAAGAATGGCGTCGGGGACCCACAGACACTGATGACGGAGACTTCCCCCTGCAGCACAACACCATTGTCCTCTTCCAGACAGACGGATGGCAACTTTGGGGTTTAAATTTTGCCTTGTTTCGGTGTGCACTTCTTTCTTTTGTTTGATGTTGCCAAGATTTTTTTTCCCTTAGTCTTTTTTTTTGTTTTTTCTTCCTATCCGTCTTTCCTTCCTTTCCCCCTTCTCCATTCTTCTTTCTCCTTTTCTTTCGTTTTTTCTTCCTTGTTTCCTTTTTCTTTTCCTTTTTCCCTTTCTTTCTGCTTTTCCCCCCCCCCTCCCACTTTCAATTTTACCATCTGCTTTCTTCTTTCTCCTTGTATCTTTCTTTCTGATTTCTTTATTTAAAAGTCGTTCGCAGTTATTTCCATTTTTGCTGGATGTCTTTTGTCCCTGTTGCTGTTGTTGGTTGCTGTCATTTGTAATCCCATCCCTGCTTTCTTTTGTCTATCTCGTTTTTCTCATTCTTTTGTCTGTACTCGTCGCTGTGCCTCTTGTGTCTCTTTGTGTCTGTCTGTCTTTTCTGTCTGTTGTCTGTCTGTCTCGTCTGACCTCTAGTTTCCTCTCGGTCTGTTTGATCTGTCTCATGCTGTGTTACATTTTTTTGTGTGTGTGTGTGTGGTGTGTGTGTTGTGTGTGTGTGTTTTTGGTGTGTGTGGTGTGTTGTGTGTGTGTGTATGTGTTGGGGTGTGTGTGGGGTAGTGTGTGTGTGTGTGTGTATGTGTAGTGGTGTGTGTGTGTGTTGTATGTTTTGTGGGGGCGTGTTGTGGTGTGTGTTTTGTGTGTTGGTGTTTTGTGTTGTGTGTGTGTGTGTGTTTCTTTTTGTCACGTTTGTTGGGATATTGCTTTTGACCAATTCCCTTCTTAATTAGTAAGATGCCATTAAAGAGGCTGAAGATGTCTTATATGTCATGTTCAATCAGTGATTACGGACCTAATTGTCATCTTAACTTATTCTTGACGTTTTTCTGACAAGATAACAAAAAATAGTGTGTGTGTGTGGGGTGGTGTGTGTGTGTGTGTGTGTGTGTGTGTGTGTTTTTGTGTGTTGTGTTTTGTGTGTGTGTAAGGGTGTGTGTAGTTGTAGGTGTGTGTATATGTGTGAGTGTGGGTGTCAGCAACACGGTGCCGCAGACCAAAACGGGCCGGGCGAAGCGGGAACTGACACAAGTTTTTTGCTTTCTGTAGTAAGCTTCCGTGGTTCTCTGCTTCGCCGTCCGTTCAAAGCATTCCAACATATTCATAGACTATGGATGACAAATTCAGAACCCAAGGAATAATATGAAACATGTCACACTGGATAACGTTGTCGCTGTAAGACATTGTTGTGATTAAAATCGGAGAATGAACCCGCAGTGAACAGTTTGTGTCCAATGTTTCTCTATTGCGATGAGAAACCCCAAACAGCATGAACTCTTTTGTCATGACTGAACAGCGGGCGTTTCAATCTGTTCACACCTGTAGATGTGATTCTCCAAGACTGTATCTGAGTCGGAGAACTTGGTCTTTGAAAAGAAGTACCAAACACAACTGGCTTTCCTCCTCGCCTGCTGTCGACATTAGCCTCTGGAAAAAATACTCTGTGAAACGGACCAATAATGTCTATACATTTTCAGTTGAAATTTATCATGACATGGAGTCATAAAACAACATGTCGATCGGGAAGTCTGAATTTCGTAGAGTGACAATTACGCACAACCCCAAACAATGCACAAAGTGGAACGAAGAAGGCGACTGTTCCAGACAGGCCCGGCATTGTCTGTCATGTCATAGAGTCGCAAACTTGTGCGGAAAGATCGTGGGAAATGCGATGCACGAAATGAGAGCTACAGACTTGACTTGGAACGTACGTTTTGATTCGACAGTTTTTCTCACAAACTTTTGGGAAATCAAGAAATAGTCCAGGTTTGGTTGGCGAAAAAATGAAAAATGGGGGCCGAAATTGATTATGCAAGATACCAGTTTAGGGAAAATATGGGCTTTTTGGTCCAAGGTATAAAGTACATTCATTGTTGTGACTTTAGCGACGTTTTACATAATAATAATAGGTTCCAGGCACGAATTTTAAAGAGTCGCACAAATAATCCAGATTCACAATCAAGGAGTCAGAGGGAAAGGAAACCCCCGAAAAAAACATGTTAACTGGGGGGGCGAAGGAGAAAAAAGAGGCCCCAAAAATCGATCGTGAAAAATACCATTTATTTTTTTAAAAATAGGGCTTTTCGGTCCAACCATTTGAAAAGAAAAAGAACTTTATTTGTGGACTTCAGCGCAAAGAATAAAAATGTAAAGGTTCTGAGGCTTTCCCCATTTAAAAGATTTTGAAGGCTAACCCAAAGACTGATCAATCAGGGGGGGTGGGGGAAGGTAACCCCCGAACGAACATTTATTTCCCTTGGGTCACCGAAAAGGGGCCCTTTTGAGATCCGGCTACAAACCCTTCACTTGTGATGTTTTGTCAGTTGTTCCGTTGATTTTGGGTTCCCCCAAAACACTTGTCCGGGGGAGGGGTTGTGGCAAAGGCCGTGCCCGGATGAATGGTTTTTTTGTTTTGGGGGAGAGCGTCATAAATGAGCACGTGGTGAAAATCACAGAAAAAAGACACGAAACCCAAACAGCAACAGCAACCTCCACAGTGACTCACAGCCCCACCAAACAAAATACGCTCAAGGGAAATTTAAATCGTTCCCTTTTTGACAACCCTCCCCGGCCCCCCTCTTCACATTTAATGGCCCCTCAAATTCCCTAAATCAATACAACAGATTTATTTTTCATTTTCCCTTTTGTATTTTTTCGTGCGCACAAGTGAATCGATTTTGAGAGAAAAAATTACAGAAACCTTTTGAAAGGAAGAAAAGGGGGGAGTATTCCTACAAGAAAGCAAAGGGATTTTAATCCGGGGTTGATCGGAATTCTTCATTGGAACGTCTTTGTGGATTGATTCAACCTTTTTTTTCAAACAGTTCAAAACAATAAAAGGACTATGCGCCCAACGAACAAACAAACAAATCATGAAAAACGCGCGCCTACAAGAAATGGAAAACCTTGTCCAATCACGATGAAAAAAGTGAGTGATTGCTCGTTCTTCGTGTTGAAGGTCCCAAAGGGTGTTTCATGTGCCTGAGGAACAAGACAAAAGGGGGTCTGGAAAAAGGCGTCGTGTTTCTTTCATTGGTTTGTCCGGCGGCTAGCATTTTCTTTGGAACTAGGTTTCTTTTTCCGCTGCATCCCTCCCCCACTCCTTCCCTCCCGCCCCCCCCCCCCCCCCTTTGCATAGGAGACAGTAGTACTAAATGTGACAAACGCCTTGCTGCTCCGACCCCTTTACAGTTGGAGGTGGAGAAGGCTTTGGGGGGACGGCCGTACCTGAGCAATGACCCTCTGCTAACGGTTTTTCTCGATAGTTGATTGTACGGGGGCTCCAAACTGATTTTTCTGGCAGTATCTTTGTTATTTGGGCAGAGGGGGACGCACCCCATCTGGGGGGGGAATGCCCCCCTGCCCCGAACTAGTACATAGGCGTCATGCCGTACACCTGGTTGGTCTCTGGATGTCTAAAATTCATTCTAATTCTTTTTGGCCCAGGAGTTCCATTGAATCCCAGCATACTCTACTTTTTTGCAATGGTTACCCGGGGGGGACTAAAACAGACGGCTTTTAAGGGCCCTTTTTGATTGAAATTTGCCAGCACCATGTGTGTGTGTTGTGTGTGTGTGGGTGTGTGTTGTGTGTGTGTGTGTGTGATTCGGATATCAATCGCAGACAGCCCAAAATTCAACAAAGGGGGAAATTTTTAACTCTTTGATCAGAACTCTAATTCTTCCCTTGGCTACAAACAATTTTTTGGGGAGAATTCTTTACCCCTTCCGAACCATAAAAAGACAAAAAAAAACTTTCTATTCAAACAAATGCGACCTTTTCAGCAAGGGGGGGGGAAAAAGGGAAATTAGGAAGGGGAAAGACAACAAATTTTCCTTCCCTTGGCTGTCAAAACTAATATTTCTACGCGTGAACTGACTTAAATGGATTCTTTTGCGCCCGGTTACAAAAAAGGACGTGACTGATTTTTGTTCTCGTTTCAAAATTGCCCCAAATTTTTGGTTAATCCCCCTAAAGAAGAAGGCAAAGAGGTCTCGAAAAATCGGTGGTTTTTTTTGGGTTTTTTTGTTGCCCCTATCTTTTTTTCTGCCCGTAGGGGAACGTTCTTTCTCTGTTGGGTTTGTGTCAGTTTCCGCTGCGTCACTCACATAAATTTTTTTTTCCCTTTTTTGCGGCTTTTTTGTCAGCAAAGATTGCACAAACCTAAGAGTTATTTTAACCACACAATTAAAAGGGTAAAAAAAATATTACCCAGCGACAATTCCACAAATGCTTGGATTTTGGGGATTAACTCAGCGAATTCATTACAATGAAACACTTTCTATCAAAAAGAATAGAACATTTTCAGAGGGGGAAAAAATATTTTTTTTTTTCTTTCATTTAAAACTTAAAATTTCCTTTGCGTATAAATATGTTTCTACACGTCAATAAAAATTAAAGGGGAAAGAAAAATATAGATTCTTGCCGGTACCGTTATTTTTTTTTTCTTAAATTTTTTTGTTCTTTTTTGGTTTTTTTTTTAAAAATCAGAGCTTCAAATCACACTATGGATGAGAGTCTGCAGATATGAGTTTGGGGCCAAGGGGGAAGGGAAATAACTAAAAAGAATTTAGGGTACGCTCCGACGTACGGGCAGGGACAAATATACGCAGCTACGTACCATGCATTTATTTTCCAAAACACACCACACACAACACAAACACACACCACACACACCACACACACACACACAAAACACAAAACACCCACAACCCACCCACACACACACACAACACACACACACACAAAACCCCACACTACACACACACGCCTGTTTTTGAATAAACAGATGGGGGTGTTTCGGACGTGGGACCCCACTAACAAGACAATGACTGTCTCCACTACATCAAATTTTTCGTGGGCATGGTATACAGACAATGGGGATCAGGGTGTACCCACCCAAGCCCGGATCACAAAGGCCGAAAACAGTGCAAAAAAGGAAAGTCAGCTCTGAAAAAAAAAAGGGAAACCAGGGGTATGCAATCACCTAGAAGAAGATCGACAAGAGGATCAGGGAGGAGAAAGAAGTACCTGCAAAACCGAGACAACTTCCGGCAAGGTGACTCCAGGAAGTGTGGGAGAACATCTCCTGCCAAAAAACAGGGTACAAGCCCAAAAAAGCTGAACTAGGCAGATGAGAGAGGGGATTGGGGAAATGTACGAAAGGTTCTACAACTTTTTACCCGCGGACTTCGCATTGAGCAGCAGGAGCCTGGACACGTGCCCACTCCCGGATCCCCCGGGCCATCAGTGGAGAGAATTTTCCGCAGATTTTTCAGGAAGCTAAAGTCATAAGTGCCTCGGTCCGGATAGCATCAGCTTTGGGCTCTGAAAACCTGCAGCAAACTCCCTTTGGCCCATGTCTTCAAAGAGCGTTCCCGCGAACATTTCAGGAAGGCCATGTTTCGCGATTATGAGGTCATACAATCATTTCCGTGCCAAAAAAGAAAGTGACAGTCACAACGACTAAAAGACCAGTGGCGCTAACAACAGTCCCCCGAATTTATGAGGAAATTTTCCTAAGCAAATTCAGGGGAGGACTGAAGACCACCCAAGATCACTGCGTTTCCCACACCCGAGGTAGGGGCACAGAAGATCCCTCCCAAAAAGCTGCACCACCCCACCAGCACCCTGGAGGTAGGGACTTCGCCGGGGGGTTTTGTCTGTGGATTTTTAAGTCCCTCCCAAAACCCTTCGCCCCTCCCTCGCGGGGAAATCGGCCATGGCTGTTTAAAACCCCCATATATCAAAAAAATCTTCAGTTCTGATGACAGACCACAGCAAGTCGTAGTTTGGCCGGGTTGTCTTTTGATGTCCTGGTGACCAATTTCAGGAACCCCACAGGGGGTGTTTTGTGCATGCCCTATTTTCCATCTCACAGCTGACGCCCCCCAGGGGGGCATGAATCTGCGATCAATTCGATATGACACGCTTACGGGTGTGCACGACTCTGATGAAACCCCGACCGAGGGCGTCAAAATTGGGGGGCCCACCAAAAACAGCCCGGAAGATGGTAATCGATTCGCAGGAACCCAAAACAGCCCCACCCCCTTGCTCAAGGGGGAAAAAGGGAAGTGCCTTTTTGCACCTACAATTCGACACAGCATTGACAAGTTGGAGGGACCCCCAAAATCGGCATGGCGCAAGAAGGCAACAGCGTCTTTTTTTTTTGCGGAAACTCCCCCCAGTTAGGGTCAACAGCACCATCCCGAACTTTTTCTATCATCAGTGATCCTCCATCCCTTACAAATCTGTGTTCCATCCACCCCCACAACCATCTGTTGGTGGTTGTTGGGGTGTGTGTTGGGGGTGTGTGTGTGGTGTGTTGTGGTGGGGGCGTGGTGTGTTGGTGTGTGGGTGTTGTGTGGTGTTTTGGTGTGTGTGTTGTGTGTGTGTTGTGTGTGTTTACGGAACAATTTAAAATAAATAGAACGAAAAATTTTTGTGACGTCTTTAACAAATATAAGTTTCGTTGTTGTTATGTCGTATAGGGTTTTGGCGAAAATTCCAAAAAAAGTCACATGTTTCCGTTGACCATGAACTGCCTTTGTTTGGGGAAACTAAACTAAAAATTCATGTCACCAGAACATGCTTCGCAGATCGGGAAAACGGGCGAGGATTTTAAAATGAAGCAAGAAGATAAACTCTGCAACGTCCAGCGTTTTTAGGGTTTTGGGAAAATCTAAAAATGAAGAAGGTAAGCACGCTAGCCCCGAGAAAGGTTCAGTAATGGCGAAAAGCAAGAGAGGCCGAGACCCAAGGGGGGCTGGGGGTTCGTGCGATCCACCACAGAAGGGGCTGGAGCTGGGCGTACCCTTTCTGGGAGACCTTGGTTGGAGGGGGGGAAACCCCCCCCCCCCCCCCCCCCCCCCCCGGGGGGGGGGGGTTTTGACTTGGGGTTTTTAGAAAGTTATGATATGGGAGGAACATTACATGTTACCCTTGGTAAACAGGTTATTTTGGGATTGAGAGCTGCATTAATAGTGTGTTTTTTTTTCTTTGCACCTTGTATTTAGATTTTGGGGGTAGGGGGGTTCACCCTTGTTGTCCATATAACTGGCTTGATATCTCTAGGTTTGTCGTGAATGACATCTAAAACAAATTTTCCCCGATATAAGCACACATTTTGTGATTTTACAAAAGGATACAGTATAAAGTTTGTGCATGGGTCCGAATCGCATGCAGTGAATCTGTGTACCCCCAAAACCCCAGCTTGGCTGTTTGTTCCCCCCGGGAAGTGGGGGCAGCCCACACCTATCCCCCGCGTTCTGGCAGTTTTGCTCCACAGTTCAGTTTATCACAAAAACAAGGTATGTTTACTTAGGAGCCTAGATCAAGATTTGTTTTTGGAATAATTTTACCCAAAAATAAGTATTTTAAAAATTTGTTTTTAACGTCACATCGGGTTTTGGGCAAATAAAATTAAAAGGTTTACACAGCGCGTTTAGGCAATGTTTCTTAGTGTGGAGATTCATAACTGAACCATGTTTGGGCAATGGGTTTTTAATAAAAAAAAATTATGCCCTAGTTTCTTTGTCCTCAAGTCAAACCTACTTACGAAGGCTCTTGGTATTTTTTTCTTTTGTCGCAAAAGTTGTCTTTGAAAGAAATCTAAAATACAAAGCATCAGTGTCATGCCATTGCGTGCTTTACTGTGATTTGTCTGCAGCATACGTAGCATGCCTTAGTAAACCACCTCACCCCATCCCCATTTTGTGTGTGTGTGTGTGTGTGTGTGGTGTGTGTGGTGTGTGGGGGTGTTAAAGGGTTTTTATGACACATCTTCTACACACCCTGCCCATCCGTCTACTGCGCGTGTTTTAAATTTGGGCCCAGACCCCTGTGCTAAGCATGTTAGCCTAGATTTTTTGCAATGGTATCGCTGTCACACGCAAGTGCCTTTTCTGATTGGGTTCGGAGAACCCTGACATGGGTCCGTGCTTTGGAAAACCCGCTGCTTGATTCGGGAAAATTTTTTAATTCTGCGTATTTCACCACAACTTTGCAAATGTATAATAGGGCAAACCCGTTTGCCGCATTATATATCCTTTTTTTTAACCGTCTTGTTTCGATCAGGGAAGGGAGGTGTGCACCCTAACTACACTGTAATTAAAATGCGTCACTTCTCCTGGGGAATTTAGTTTGCACCATGAAGAACAACCATTTCCCCTTTAAAAACCACCCAAAGCAAAGGAAAAGTTCAAGAGATGGGAAAAAGGTAATCCATTAAAAAAACAACAGAAAAAAAAAAACAAACCCCCCTAACTGAAAAAGTAAAAAAAAAAAAAAAAAAAAAAAAAAAAAAACCTACCCAAAAGTCTATCCATTTGAGACTGCTTCAAATGTGCAGTCTAGACTGAATCAGATTTGTGATTTTCTTCCCCAAAGTATGGACTTTACTCGCCCTGGTTATACGAAACTGTTATGCACGGTTTTCCAAAGTGAAATTTGCCCGAAAAGGAAACATGAGACAGAGAGTGAAGAAATTGTAGGGCCATCTAAAACCAAAAAGGGGGCTGCTGTTGACATAGGCCCCCGCTTCCAAAACACAATGATCTTTTCAACAAAAATTTAGGAAGAAAACTTTAAAAGGGTTCATGTTTTGACAAATGAAAAAAATCACCAAGACGGGAGAACAGTCTATAAAGGAACAGCAAAAAATTTCCCTGAAAAATTTTCACTCATTTCAAGAGAAAACGGGAGCACGTGAAGCTCACTACTGGGGTTGCAGGGAAAGACTAGGGAGACTGAAGGCAGGCATGCGAAACACCAACCAGCATCTGGTGAGCACTACAGGCACATGAGAGGGATTTGAGTACATATTTTATAGTTGAAAATGCCTTATCAGGGTGCCCAGGGAAGAATGACATGCTGAGAGAGAAACCGTGGATAATGC
>JAMYXO010009028.1:0-10182 GCA_033310375.1 Conus canariensis
TGGTGTGTGTGTGTGTGTGTGAGGTCTTATGTTGTGTTGGGGAAGGGGGGAGGGTGTTGGGGGGGGGGGGGGATGCATGTCACTGGAAGAGATAGTCAGAAGACATGTAGTATGTCATTGTGGATTAGAGATGGGAGGGATGCAGGACAAAGTGAGAGTCCTTCTGATTAGTATTACTTTTACACAGACTTCCTTACCTCACATAACGCTGGCAGTTTACTTGTATTTATCTTTTACACAGACTTCCTTACCTCACATAACGCTGGCAGTTTACTTGTATTTATCTTTTACACAGACTTCCTTACCTCACATAACGCTGGCAGTTTACTTGTATTTATCTTTTACACAGACTTCCTTACCTCACATAACGCTGGCAGTTTACTTGTATTATTTTACGATTCATGCACAAACGGATTTTTGATTGTTTTTCAATCATCTGGGACACGTCACATGGCAGCTTAAAATGAGGGGACAAAGAGCAACTTTTAAGTAAGCACAGAGTTATGACAAACCGCTTTTAAGGTACACTCAGCTCAGTTAAATGACTGTCATAGTGCATGCACTTAAAATGAGGGGACAAAACGCAAGAGACAAACTTTTAAGGTAACAGCTCGAGCGTCATGCAGCTTAAATGAGGGGACAAGCAGAGACAATTTTAAGTACAGCTCGATGTCATGCACTTAAATGAGGGGACAAGAGGCAAGAGACAAACTTTTAAGGTAACAGCTCAGAGCTGTCATGCAGCTTAAAATGAGGGGACAAAACGCAGAGACAAACTTTTAAGGTAACAGCTCGGAGCTGTCATGCAGCTTAAAATGAGGGGACAAAACACAAGAACATGAGACAAACTTTTAAGGTGACAGCTCGGAGCTGTCAGGCAGTTTTAACCAGTTGTTAGCAGTAAGCATCATGAATTTGCTTTTTACTGTACTTTCACTTGGTGAACACTGTGTTTGCCTATACTAACAAGTGCCGTATGTGTGTATGTTGTGTGTCTGATGTGTGTATGATGTGTGTGTGTGTGTGTGTGTGTGTGTGTGTGTGTGTGTGTGTGTGTGTGTGTGTTTGTGAGGAGAGAGAGAGAGAGAGAGAGAGAGAGAGAGAGAAGAGAGAGAGAGAGAATGTGAACATCACTTGAGAGAACTGTCCATTCACAATTATGATATTAGACTAAAGAAAAAAAAAAAGGGGGGGGGGGGGGGGGTTGGTGGCAGAGGGGTTAGAAAAAAAGGTAAGGGGTTAGGGTTAGGGTTAGTGGAAAGCAGCGAGTAGTGGAGGAGGGTTGGGGGGGGGGGGGGGGGGGGGTACTGTGTATATTGTCTTCCTGAACTGCATCATGAATGAATGTTACAAGCCTCATTATCAACCAACACACACATGCCAGAAACCCTCTCAGAATCCTTCAGGGGACTATTCAAATTAGAGTTGAAATCCATGTCAGCAATAAAGCTGGCCATGCTACAGCAGCCAGTGTCATTTCAATGCTAGCCAAACTTGCAAATGGGCTGTTAATGCTGTCACAGAGTTAACAGTAGGTGCTTTCAAATGGGCTGTTAATGCTGTCACAGAGTTAACAGTAGGTGCTTTCAAATGGGCTGTTAATGCTGTCACAGGTTAACAGTAGGTGCTTTCAAAGGACTCACAGACTCAACCTTTGTGTTACTGTAAGGGAGGGCCATGTAAGCTGTTCATTTTAGTTGGTGAAGTCATTGAAGTTTTTCATATGGGCTTTTTTGTCTTCAACAGGGTCAGAGGAAAGTTGTGTGCATGTGAATTTGGACAGTTTTCAAATTTCATTTCAAACTGGCATCAAGCCCTCCCTGTCATCAGTTTTGACCAGAAACCCCCCAAACAATGAGGCTAGATGGAGTGGTGGGACCTCCTTCTTCTTTTCTTCTTTGCTTTGTTTTGCTTTACATTCTGGTGCTTTGTTTCCCTTTTCATCATTACTCTTATTGTCTCTTTTTTCCCCTTTAAATCATGGTTTGTTCTAATGCAAATATGTTATTCTTTCTCAGTTTTTCTTTTTCTTAGACAGTTTGATAGTTTATCTGCAAATACTTCTCCATGTACATTAAACTCACTAGGCCTATTGCATTGCAGAGGTGTGTGTGTGTGTGTGTGTGTGTGTGTGGTGTGTGTGTGTGTGTGTGTGTGTGTGTGTTCCCTTTTCCCCATCCTTTCTTATTCCCTTCTCTTCCCCTCCTGCGCACACAGACCCCCCCCCCCCCCCCCCCACGTCCCGACACCACTCCTCCACAACACACACACACACACCCCCACACACACACACACACACACACACACACACACACACACAACACCCACCTCCTCCTTCCCCTCTTACTTTCTTACAAAACTCTAATATCTTTTGGACTCCTTAGCAACCCAGCAGAGGTGGGCAGAAACAACAGTAAGTTGTGGGGATAAGGTGGAATGGTGTGGGGTGCATGGGTGGAAGGGGAGCGGGGCATTCTGTTTAACATGTTGTTCTATTACATGGTTTCAAAACAACATGTAGCATGTCTCTAAAACTGTCAATTAATGTATGATTTTCTGCTGAGCAGAAGATCAAAAAGTTGCAAAGAAGTCTTCATTCAAGTTGTGTGTGTATGTGTGTGTTGTTGTTTCTTCAGTGTAATGTCCTTCCACTAAAAGTAATATCAGACAATATGATTGCGGTGTGTGTGTGTGTGTGTGTGTGTGTGTGTGTGTGTGTGTGTTTTGTGGTGTGTGTGTGTGTTGTGTGTGTGTGTTGTGTGTGTGTGTGTGTGTGTGTGTGTGTGTGTGGTGTTGTGTGGGGTGAGAGAGGAGAGAGAGAGAGAGAGAGAGAGAGAGAGAGAGAGAGGAGTTTATATGTGCATATGCTTGAGTATGTGTGTGGTACTGATGGTGCATTTCCATCTCCCCCCGTCCTCTCACATCCAACTGCACCCTTCCTCCCACTTCTCACCCAGTCCCTCTCCTCCCTTCCCCCTCCCACTGCACCCTCCACCCCACTGTCCCCTTTTTTTTCTTTTTCTCTCCTATGAACAACTCCTGCACTCTTTTTGACTGTTTTGAAATGCAAACTGATCTTCGACAGAGGCACACATATGCACTGACTTAAGCTGTACACAGCAAAGAATGGTTTTCACATTAACATTGATATAAGACTAATCTTGTACTTTATTGACACTAATACACTGATCATAAATTGTCCCTTGTGGGGGAAAAATGATTTTTTTTTTGCCTCCTGTCACAAAAGTCATGTCTTACAGGAGGTGGTTTGGAAAAAGATTAACAAAAAATCTCCCCTGAAGTAAAGGCATCCTTTATCATGTAACAACAGAAATGAACAAAACGAGAGTAGTTCCCAGCAGAATGTGGCAGCTGTCCATACCATAGGAATATTGATTTCTAAGAAAAAGTTTTGAGTTGTGTCTGACTGCCAGATGGGAGACAACTAACTATCACATCAGTGCAGTGGCTTCACTGTACTCCCATCAACTATGCACAAACTGCGTGCAGTATCAGTCTGAGCAGGTGATTACATTATGATTTAGATACATATGGAGACACTCTTTTCCCCATCTCTTTTCTTTCACTTGGGGGTGATCCTAAGAATTTGCAGTGTTTCAAACTGACTATTCATCATGAAAAAATGACTTTTTTTTAGGGGGTACTTCAAATTAATATTTGAAAAAAAAAAAAAAAAAAAAAATTACAGCACATTGAATACACTCTTCCAAGCTTGTACTCACCATGACCATACTGTGTTTAAAAAATGTCAGTAAAACCTTGTTTGCAAGTGCTCAGCAGCCAGTGTCATTCAATGAAAGTTGTTGCAAGCTTCAGCAGCCATGTCATTTCAATGAAAGGTTGTTGGCAAGTGCTTCAGCAGCCAGTGTCATTTCAATGAAAGGTTGTTGGCAAGTGCTTCAGCAGCCAGTGTCATTTCAATGAAAGGTTGTTGGCAAGTGCTTCAGCAGCCAGTGTCATTTCAATGAAAGGTTGTTGGCAAGTGCTTCAGCATGCCAGTGTCATTTCAATAAATAAGGTTTTGGCAAGTGCTTCAGCAGCCAGTGTCATTTCAATGCAGGCAAAAATGCACATGGCTGTTACATGCCATCACAGAGCTAATACTAGGTGCTTGCAAAGGATTTACGAGACCAACCTCAGAGTGTGGTACCATGTAAACTATTCATTTCAGATGGGTATTGATGAAGAGTGTGGTACCATGTAAACTATTCATTTCAGATGGGTATTGATTGAAGAGTGTGGTACCATGTAAACTATTCATTTCAGATGGGTACTGATTGAAGTTTTTCATGTAGGCATCACTCCTTCATTAGGGTCAGAGGAAGGTTGTGTACTGCATAAAATCTGAAATCTTTCAAATTCCATTCCAAACTAGCATTAGGCCCTCCCTGTCATCAGTTTTGAAGAGAAACCCCAAATAATGAGGCTAGATGGAGTTATGGGACCTTGTCAGTATTCTTGTTTTGTTGTGTGTGTGTGTGTGTGTGTGTGTGTGTGTGTGTGTGTGTGTGTGTGTGTGTGTGTTTTAATTTTTTTGTTGTTTGTTTTTTTAATTCCTTTAAACGCCTTGTTTCCCTTTTCATTGTCACTCTTATTTCACTTACTCTTTTTCTTTAAGTCATGTTTTGTCCTACTTCAAAATAATCTGTGATTCTTTCTTGGCTTTTCTTTTCTTAGATAGTTTGGTATTTTAGGAGCTAATATTCATCCAGCATGTACATTAAACACAGCAAGTCTATCACTGCATTGTGGAGAGTGTGTACACGTGCATATGTCTGTGTGTGTGTTCCTTCTTCCTCACGCTTTCTTATTCCCTTGTCCCCCCCCCCCCCTCCACCCCTGCAACACACACACACACACAACACACACACACACACACACACACACACTCCACGTTTTCTCCTTTCCACCACTTCTCACACACACATACACATACACACTTCTCTCCTTCCCCCCTCACTTTCTTGAGAAACTCTGGTAGTAATACCTTCTGGACTTTAGCAGCCCAGCAGAGGTAAGTAGAAACAACTGTAAGTTGTTGGGATAGGATGGAATGGTGTGGGGTGGATGGGTGGATGGGGGATGGGGTAGTCTCTTTAACATATCTTAAAAAGTTATTGTAATACGTCCACCAAATGTGAACAAACAAATCACAAGACAAAACATGACACTTTTCAACCTCTTAGGACATTTTCAGGTAAGATAAACAACACTCAGGAAAATGAACCAGCAATAACCTCTCTCATCAAATTTGGTGTAAGATGGGTGTTGAATCATTAACATGTTGTTCTATGTATGGTTTCCCAATAACATTTTGCATCTCTCAGACTAGTCAGAGACTGTCAATTTATGTATGATTTTCTGTTGAGCAGATGATCAAAAAGCTGCAAAGACATCTTCATTCAGATAGTGTGTGTGTGTGTGTGTGTGTGTGTGTGTGTGTGTGTGTGGTGTGTGTGTGTGTGTTGTGTGTGTGTGCATGTGTCTCTGTATGTGTGTGGTACTGACGGTGCATTTCCCTATGTCTCCCCCCCCCCCTCCTCTCACACCCCACTGCACACGTCCTCCCACTTGGCATCCAGTCCCCCCTGCCCCCCCCCCCCCCCTTTCCCTCCTCTCTCTACACCTCCAACTCAACATAGACACACACATGCACAGACAAGGGGGTGGGTTTGGAAAAAATTAACAAAAAATCACATTTGCAATTATGGTACCCTTTACCATAACAACAGGCATGAGTAAATAGGAGAGGAATTCCCAGCAAAATTTGGCAGCTGTCCATCCTATATGAATACTGATTTTGAAGAATAAATTTTGAGTTGTCTGACATGCGGGAAGGGAGACAACTATCAGGGCAGTAGCTTCACTGTCCTTCCATTAACAATGCACAAACTGCTTGTAATAATCATCAGTCTGAACAGGTGATGGCGTATACAGATAGAGAGACTCTCCTGTTATATCGTTTTTTTCTTTCACTTGGGGATGATTCAAGCATTTGCAGTGTTTCAAACTGACTCATCATCATGAAAAACTGACTTTTTTCGGGGGTACTTCAAATTAAGATTTTCAAAAAAATGAAAAGTGAGTTACAACACAGTGAACACACTCTTTCCAGCCTGCACTTATCATGACCATGCTGTGTTTTTAAAATGTCAGTAAACAGTTGCTGGTAAATGCTTCAACAGCCAGTGTCATTTTAATGCAAGCAAAAATTGCAAATGGGCTGTTACATACTATCACAGAGCTATAAGTAGGTGCTTTCAAAGAACTCACAGACTCAACCTATGGGCATGTAAACTGTACAGTTGAAAACTGATTGCAGATTTTCATGTGGGCATTATTTCTTCAAAAGAGTCAAAGAAAAATTGTGTACAGGCGGCACTCCAAAAACTACTGCGCTAAGGCCTTGCTTAACAAGTATTTGCAGACTGGCACAATTACATTGTTATGAGACTTTTCATGCCGTGTTCAAGGTACAAGCCAGGTGGTTCCAAGCAGGCTATTTGGGGGCTACCACCTGGTGCAAAGATAGGGCAACATTTTTTTTTTCTCTCATTTCATTTCTGCATCTTTTTACTAACAGAGTTAAAATAAACCTGTGTAAGAAATCTGCCAACTCACATTGCTGTAGGATAATGACTCAGTCTCAGTAGACAAGCCGAACGTGACCGGAAGAACTCTTCAATGCTTACGAATAATATCGGGAAGTTACCTTAGAAACATAATGCTCTCTTCTTCATCAGCTCGCTCAGTCACCGACACGCCATCACACGTCTCCACTTTAATAATACTACAATTGCCACCATGGAAACGCTTAACAGTTTTAAAAACACATTATACACTAGGCTTTTAATCGCTTCCAGATCAATTTCCCCACAGGAAACTAGCTATCACACAAGCAACAGCGCACTCATGTAAAAACAAACAAAAAATGTAAACTTATTATTTCTGTCTGAATATTCAGGCAAATAGCTGATAAAGCCTGTAAGATGAATCACTGATTTGATATATGATAATTATGATAAAATGTCAGTCCAGTTGGTGTCACAGTCAAGGTCACAAGGAAGTAGCTCTCATTTTTATTATCTTATGCTAAAGTAGTACGAGTACAGGGCCCAGACAGGGCGACCACTTTCCGGACCAGCAGTGCAAATATTGGTACATTTAAATACATGACCAATAATTGTATTTCCTAAACCCCACACCATTGTCCTTTCTCCTCCATACTACCACGTTCCCCACCCTTCTTAACCTTCGCCCATGTTTGAAACGTAATGCTGGTGTAAGACAGGGCGGCATATCAGTTTGTTGTCACCGCAGTTTTAAAAGCCAGCAACCTAACTTTATTTTTTCATGTACATCTTCATCTTTAGTCTTTTATGTGCATATTGTAGAATACTGTTACTTTATTTTTTCATTAAGATTATCGTGATCATGGAAAAGTAAAAGAGGGAGGAGAGGGTTTCATTTTTGTGTATGCATATCTTTATTTCCCAGAGGCTTGGTATTTCATTGCCCCCTGAATACGGGTCTCTTCACCACCACCACCCCCCCCCCCCCCCCCCCCCCTCCACCCTCAATACAAGAAGCGCAAGCTTGCGTGCGTGCATGTGTGTGTGTTTGTGTGAGCGAGTGAGTGAGTGAGTGTGTGTGTGTGTGTGTGTGTGGTGTGTGTGTGTGTGTGTGTGTGTGGTGTGGTGTGCGTGCGTGTGCGCGCGCATGTTTGTATATGTATGTGTGTTGTGTGCCCCCTCCCCCCCCCCCCCCCCTTTTTTCTCCCCTGTTCAAATAGTAATGTTAGCCTTTCACTCATTATTTCTATTCCTTTCCAGCTACTACTAATATAGAAAGACATCACTAGATTTATCATTATAACTATTATTACTGCTACCATCACTATTATCATCATTATCATTACCATCATAACCTCCTCCCTGTTCCAATAGTAGGCTACTAGCCTTTCACTCATTGATCATTTCTATTCCTTTCCACCGACTATTATCATTACGAATATTACTTTTAATTTTACCATTATTCCTATCATTCTTATGATCCTCATATTATTATTATCATTACTATCATGGCACCATCATCATCATCATCATAATCATCACTACTAATGTCCATAACTACCATCATTATGTTTATAATCACTATTGTCCCATTATCACTAATCCTATCACCAGCAGTAGTTAGTAGTAGTAGTAGTCGCAGTAGTAGTAGTAGTAGAAGTAGAGTACCAATAGTAGTAGTAGCCATAGCAGCAGCAGCAGCAGCAGTAGTTGTTGTTGTTGAAGTGCTCACATGTATTTAAAAAAAAACAAGAGAGAAGTATGTGGGTGTAGGTAGGCCTATGGGTTCCCTTGCCCCCCCCCCCCCCCCCCCCCCCCCCCCCCCCGTTCCAATAGTCCTTTCAGCTTTTTACTCACTGATCATTTATATTCCTTACCACCGACTATCGTTATCATTATAGATAGGCCTACTACTATATTTATCATTATAATTATCATTATTATTTCCATTATAGATCAAGGTCAGTCTAGTGGCAGACACGATTGAAGATGGTCAGAAATGCTCAATTCTAATCATTAACGCAATGCAATGGTTGCAGAACTGATGAAGGGGAAATATGTAAATTGTGTGTGGAGAAAGGAGGGGGGGAGATTTCAGAGTGTTGGGTGCACGAGCACCCTTCTCCGGTTTAAAGATGAACATGATTCCACACTGGAACTGGATTGGCATTGAACAATCGCTGATTGCACTCTGAGATTAGAGCTTTAAAAAACAATATGGGTAATCAATTTACACTTTAGACGTCCAAGAGCATCACCCACCTTTACGAACTAATCGGCTCACTTTAACTAAAGATCAAGTTGTTTTTTTCTCCGGAGAGGGGTATGGCATGGAATCTTCTCACGGCAATCAGTCTTAGGGTGGATTAAAACAGGTCGTGCTGAGGGTGCCGGCTATTTTCAACCTATCGGTTTCAACTTGTAAATGACCGTGTGTGTAGGTATATCAAAAATAAATCATTTAAAAACACGTCCGCACACGAAAAAAGGCGGGAACTTTGATTTCACTAGGCCTACTCCCTTTTTATTCCAAACACTGCTTTCCGTCATTCATCCCGATCTTTTCAGCTTTAGAAATAATGGAAATACTGGAACATGACATAACAGCTTCAGATTTCAAATATCAGTTTTAGTATATTTTGATGAGAAAAAAAGCTCTTGTACGGGAGGGGAGTATGAAAAAAAAAAAACCCATTTTCTTTGCTGGAACAGCAGTCATTTTCTGCATTATGTATACTGCACCAGAAAAGACCTATTAACAACTGGATAACAGTCATTTTCTGCATTATGTATACTGCACCAGAAAAGACCTGTTAACAACTGGATAACAACAACGCTGATTCTGATGAAAAAAAACAAATCTTTCAAAGTGGTATTGTTTCTTTCCATTTACGTTTCTCTAGAGACGGCAGTGACGCGAAGGACGTCAAGGGGGGGATGGGGGAGCTGGACAGAGTATTGGGGAGAAGAGAGGGGACTTTAGGTTGGATGGCAGGGAGTGGGAACGGGGTTAAGAGGTAGTGGAAAACGTCGTCTGTATGCCATATAGAAACCCCTTTTCACCACTCCTGCTGTGCCCCTTATGTCGGTTGACCCTGTTTTGCACTCCATACCTTAAGTGCATTGCAACTTTTCTTCTTCTTCTTTTTGAGGGGAGAAGGCTGGAGAAATCTGATTAACAAACAACAACAACAACAAAAACAGCTTTCTTCTCATGTGTCAGATTTTGATACTTTTTGCACAATTGCATTTTTTTTTTTTTTTTTGTTTTTGCTTTCTGGTGATGGCCTTTATTCTTTGATCTAGTTAAAAAAAAATGTTTGGACACATTCCTACCATACATGTTCGGAGTACAAGCCTGAACAATACAATGCCCACCCCAATCCAGTTATCCACACTTCCTCAGCCGATTACCCAGTTCGGCAGTTGTTACTCGGCATAGCAAAAACACGAGCGAGGACGTGTCGGGTAAAAGTTTCCCGAGTTTGTTAGAAAACTGAAAGATAAAGGGAAAATTGGACGTGGCACATCCTCACACATTTCAGAAAAACACAAAACCTCCTCTCTTTCTGCTATGTGCTAGAATGAC
>JAMYXO010009029.1:0-10176 GCA_033310375.1 Conus canariensis
CCCCCCCCGGGGGGGGGGGGGCCCCGGGGGGGGGGGGGGGGGGCGAAGGGGGGGGGGGGGGGAGGGGGGGCGGGGGGGCCCCCGGGGGGGGGAACCCCAAGGGGGCCGGGGGGGGGGGGGGGGGGGGGGCCCCCCCCGGGGGGGGGGAAAAGGTTAACCCCAAACCCTTGGGGGGGGGGGGGGGGGGGAAAAAGGGGGGAAAATTGGGAAAAAAGGTGGAAAGGGGGAAAAGGGGGGGAAAAAAAAAAGGGGGGAAAAGGGGGGTTTTAAAAGGAAAAGGGGGGGGGGGGGAAAAAGGGGGGGTTTTTTGGGGGGGGGGGGGGGGGGGGGGTTTTTTTGGGGGGGGGGGTTTGGGGGGGAAGGGGGGGGCGGGGGGGGGAAGGGGGGGGGGGGGGGGGGGGCCCCCGGGGGGGAAAGGGGCCCCAGGTTTTAAAAAAAAAATTTTTTTTAAAAAAGGGGGGGGGGAAAATTTTTCAAAAGGAAAAAGGTTGGGGGAAAAAAGGGGTTTTTTGGGGGGGGGGTTTCCCCCCTTTTTTGGGGATTTTAATGCCCTTTTTGGGGGGGGGGGGGGGGGGGGGGGGGTTTTGGGGGGTTTGGGGGTTTTTTTTTTTGGGGGGTTTTTTTTTTTTGGGGGGGGGGTTTTTTTTTTTTTTTAAATTTTTAAAAAGGGGGGGGCCCCCCCCCCCCCCCCCCCGGGGGGGTTTTAAAAATTTTTTTTTGGGGTTTTTTTTTCCCCCCCCCCCCGGGGGGGGGGGGGGGGGGGGGGGGGGGGGAAAAATTTTTCCAAAAAAAAACGGAAAAAACCCCCCCCCGTTTCCCCCCCCCCCCCCCTTTTTTTTCCCCCCCCCCCCTCCCCCCCGGGGGGCCCCCCCCGGGCCCGCCGCCCCCCCCCCCCCCCCCAAAAAAAACCCCCCCCCCGCCCCCCCCCGGACCCGCCGGGGGGGGAAAAAAAACCCCCCCCCCCAAAACCCCCCCCCCCCCCCCCCAAAAAAAAAAGGGGGGAAAAAAAAAAAAAATTTTTCCCCCGGGCCGACCCCCCCCAAAAAAGGAAGGGGGGCCCCCCCCCTTTTTTTTTTTTTTGGGCCCGGGGGGGGGGCCCCCCCCCCGGGGGCCCCCCCCCGGGGGGGGTTCCCCGGCCCCCCCGGCCCCCCCCGGGGGCCCCCCAAAAAAACCCCCCCGGGAGGCCCCCCCCGGGGGTGCCGGGGGGGGGGCCCCCGTTTTTTTTTTCCCCCCCCCCGGGGGCCCTTTTTTTTTCCCCCCCCCCCCCCCTTTTGGCCCCAGGGGAAAAAGGGGGCCCCCCGGGGGGGGAGGGGGGGAAAACCCCCCCCCCCCCGGGGGGGGGGGGGGCCCCCCCCGGGGGGGGGCCCCCCCCCCCCCCCGGGGGGGGGGGAAAAAAAGGAAAAAAAAACCCCCCCCCCCCCGGGGGGGGCCCAAAAAAAAAGGGGCCCCCCCCTTTTTTTTGAAACCCCCCTTTTTTTTGGGTTCCCCCCCCCCGGGGGGGGAAAAAACCCCCAATTGGGGGGCCAGGGGGGGGGGGGGCCCCAAAAAAGGGGGGTGGGTGGGGGGGGGGGTTTTGGGGTTTTTCCCTTCAGGGGGAAAAAATTATTTTTTTTTAAAAGGAAAAAAAAAAAAAGGGTTTCCCCCCGGGGGTTTCAATTTTTTTTAAAAGGGGGAAAAAAATTTTTAATTTTTTTTTTAAAAAACCCCTTTTTAAAAAACCCGGGGGGATGGGGGGTTTTATTTTTTTCCCTTTTTGGGTTTTTTTTTTGGGGGGGGGGTTTTTTTTTGTTTTCCCATTTTTTTGGGGGCCTTTTTGGGTTTTAAAAAGGGTTTGGGGGGGGGGGTTTTGGGGGGGGGAGGAAGGGGGGGGCGGGGGGAAAAATTTTTTTAAAGGTTTTTTGGAAAAAAAAATTTTTTAAACCCCCTTTTTTTTTTTCCCCCCCAATTTTAAAAAAATTTCCGGAAATTTTAAAAAATTTTTTTGGGGGGGAAAAAAAAAAAAAAAAGGGGTTTTTTTTTTTTGGGGGGGGGGGGGGGAAACCGGGGGGTTTTTAAAGAAAATTTTTTTTTGAAAAAATTTTTCCCCCAAAATTTTTTTTTTTTCCCCCCGGGGGGGGTTTTGGTTTTTTTTAAAACCCCCCAAAAGGAACCAAAAATTTTTTAAAAAAAAAAAAAAAAAGGGGGGGTTTTTTTTTTTTCCCCCCTTTTTTAAAACCTTTAATTTTTTTTTAAAAAAAATTTTTTCCCCCCCCCTTTTTTTTTTAAAAAAAAAATTTTTTTTTTTCCCCTTTTTTTTTTTAAAAAACCCTTTTTAATTTTTTTTCCCCCCCCCCTTTTTTTTTTTTTCCCCCCAAAAAGGGGGGGGGGGTTTTTTAAAAAAGGGGCCCTTTACTTTTTTTTTCCCCCCCCTTTTTCCTTTCCTTTCCCCCCTTTTTTTTTTTTTGGGGGGGTTTTTTGGGGTTTTTTTTTTTTTTTTTTTGGGGGGGGTTTTTTTTTTTTTGTTTTTTTTTTTTTTTTTGGGGGGGGTTTTTTGGGGGGTTTTTTTTTTTTTTTTTTTTTGGGGGGGGTTTTTTTCCCCCCCCCCCCTGTTTGGGTTTTTTCCTTTTTTTTTTTTAAAAAAGGGTATTTTGGGGGTTTTTTTTTAAAAAAAAAGGGGGTTTTTTTTTTTTTTGGGGGGTTTTTTTTTTTTTTTTTTGGGGTTTTTTTTTTTTTGGTTTTTTTTTTTTCCCCCCAAAAAACCCCCCCCTTTTTGGGGGGGCCCCCGGGGCCCCCCCCTTTTTTTTTTTTCCCCTTTTTTTTTTTCCCCCCCCAAAAATTTTTTTAAAAGGGGGGGGGGGTTTTTAAAGGTTTTTTTTTTCCCCCCCCGGCCCCCCCCCCAAAAAAAAAAAGGGCCCAAACCCCCCGGGGGGGGGGGGGGAAAAAGGGGGGGGAAAATTTTTTGGGGGGGCCCCCCCCGGGGGGAATAAATTTTGTTGTTTTTTTTTCCCGGGTTTTTTTGGGGGGTTTTTTTTTTTTTTTTTTTTGGGGGAAAACCCTTTTTTTAATTTTTTTTTTGGGTTTTTTTGGGGGTTAATTTTTTTTTTTTTTTCCTTTTGTTTTTTTTTTTGGGGGGGGGGTTTTTCCTTTTTTAAAAAAAAGGGGAAAAAAAAAAAATTTTTTTTGGGGGGGGGTTTTTCCCCGGGGGGCCGGGGGGGAAAGGAAAAAAAAAATTTTTTTGGGGGGGGGAAAAGGGGGGAAAAAAGGGGGGGGGTTTTTTTAAGGGGGGGGGGGGGGTTTTTTTGGAACCCCCCCCTTTTTTTAAATTTTTTTTTTTTTTCCCCGGGGTGTGAGGTTTCTGGGGGTTTTTTTTTTCCCCCCCTTTTTTTTTTTAAAAAATTAAAAAAACCCCCGGGGGAAAACCCCCCCAAAAAAAAAAAAGGGAAAAAAAAAAAAAAACCCCCCTTTTTTTTAAAAAAAAAAAAACCCCCCCCTTTAAATTTTAAAAAAAAAAATTTTTTTTTGGGGGGGGGGGGGGAAAGGGGGGGGGCCCCCTTTTTTTTTTGGGGGGGGGGCCCCCTTTTTCCCCCCGGGGGGTTTCCCGGGGGTTTTCCCCTTTTTTCCCCCCCCCCCCCGGGGGGGTTTTTTTAAAAAGAAACCCTTTTTTTTTTTAAAAAGGGGGGGCCCCCCCCTTTTTAAATTTTTGGGGTTTTTTTAAACCCCTTTTTTTCCCCTTTTTTAAAAAATTTTTGGGAATTTTTTTTTTTTTAAAAAAAACCCTTTTTTTTTTGGGGGGAAAAAAAGGGGGGAAAAAAAAAAAAAGGGGGGGAAAAAAAGGGGAAAAAAAACCCCGGGAATTTTTAAAGGGGTTTTTTAAAAGGTTTTTTTTAAAAGGGGGGGGGGGGCCCCCCCCCCCCAAAAAACCCAAAAAAAAAAAACCCCCCCCCCCCCCCCCCTTTTTTCCCCCCCCCCCCCCCCCCAAATTTTAAGGGGGGGGGGAAAAAAAAAGGGGAAAAAAAAAAAAGGGGGGGCGGAAGGGGGGGGGGGGAAAAAGGGGGGAAAAAAACCCGAAAAAAAGAAAACCCCCCAAAAAGGGGGGTTTTGGGGGGGTTTGATTGCGAACTTTTTTCCCCCCCAAAATTTGGCCCCTTTTTTTAAAATTTGGGGGGCCCAAACCCCTTTGGGGGGAAACCCCTTTTTTTTTTTTAAAAAATTTTTCCCCCCCTTTTTTTTAACGGGGGCCCCCCCCTTTTTTTTTTAAAAACCCGGGAAACCCTTTTAACCTTTTTCCCCCCGGGGGGGGGGAAAAATTTGGGGGGGGAAAAATTTTGGGGGCCCCCCCCAAACCCCCGGGGGGGGGGGGAAAAAAAAAAGGGGGGGAAAATAAAAAAAGGGGGGGGAAAAGGGAAAAAATTTTTTTTTTTTAAAAAGGGGGGGGAATTTTGGGGGGGGGGAAAAAAAAAAAAGGGGGGGAAAAAAAAAGGGGGGGGGGCCCCCGCCCCCCCCCTTTTTTTTTTGGGGTGGGGAATTGGGGGCTTTTTTTTCCCCCCTTGGGGAAACCTTTTTGGGTTTTCCCGGGTTTTTTTCCCCCCCGGGCCCCTTTTCTTTTTTTTTTTTTGGGGGGGGGGGCCTTTTTTCCCGGGGGTTTTTTGGTCCCCAAATTTGGCCCGGGCCAGGTTTAAATTTTTAAAACCCCAAAAAAGGGGGGGGTTTTTAATTTTTTTTTTTAAAAGGGGGGGCCCCCCCCCCCCCGGGGGGGGGGGGCCCTTTTGGGGCCCCGGGTTGGGGGGGGTTTTTAAAAGGGGGGGAACCCCCCCCCCTTTTTTGGGGGGTTTTTTTTGGGCCCCCTTTTGGGGTTTTTAGCCCCCCCCCCGGGGAATTTTTTTTTTTTTTCCCCCCCCCCCCTTTTTTCCCTTTTTAGGGGTTTTTTTCCCTTTTTTTTTTCCCCTTTTTTTTTTAAAAATTTTTTTTTTTAAGGGCTTTTTTTTCCTTGTTTTTTTGGGGGAAAATTTTAAAATTTGGGGGGGGGGGGTTTTTTTAATTTAAAAAAACCCCCTTTTTTTTTAAAGGGGTTTTTTTTTTTGGTTGGGGGGGGGGGGGGGGGGGTTTTTTTGGTGTGTGGGTGTGTGTGTGTTTGGGGGTTGGTGTGTTTTTTTTGGGGTTACATCCCCCGGGGGGTTATTTTTTGGGCCCCCAAGGGGGGGGGAAAAAATTTTTTTTTTTTTTTTCCCCTTTCTGTGGCCCAACCCCCAAAACCCCCCCTTTTTAACCCTGAGGGTTTAAAACACCAAAATAGCAAACAACAAAAAAATTTAAAAAAAAAAAAAAGGGAAAAAATTTTTTTCCCCCTTTTTTTTCCCCCTTGAAAGGAAAAAACAAAAAAAACAAAAATTTTTAAAAATTTTTTTTTTTTAAAAAAAAAAAAATTTTTTTAAATTTTTTAAAATTTTTTGGGTTTTTTAGGAAAAAACCCCCAGTGGAAAACCCCCCCAAAATTTCCCCCCTTTTCCGGGGGGAAAAATTTTTTTTCAATTTTTTTTAAAAAACCCCAAAAAAAAAAAAAAAAGGGTTAAAAGGGGAAAAAAAACCAAAAAAAGGGGGGCCCCCCCCTTTAAAAAAAAAAAGGGGGAAAAAAAAAAAAAAAAGGGGGGGGCCAAAGGCCAAAAAAAAAAGGCCTTTCCAAACCCTTTTTGGCCCTTTTTTTAAAAAAGAAAACCCAACCCCTTAAATTTTTTAAAAAAGGGGAAAAACCCCCTTTTTTTTTAAAAAATTTAACCCAAAAAAAAAAGGGATTTTTAAAAAAAACCCCGGGGAAAAAAGGTTTTTTAAAAAAATTTTTTTTTTTTAAAAATTTTTTTTTTTTGGGGGGGTTTTTTTTTAAAAAAAAAATTTGTTTGGGGAAAAAAAAAAAATTTTTTTTGAAAAAAAATTTTTTTTTCAAAATTTTTTTTTAAAAAAAAAAAACCCCCCCCCCCCCCCAAAAAAAGGGGAAAAAAAAAAACCCCCAAAAAAAAAAAAAAAAAGGGGGGGGGGGAAAAAAAAAAAAAAAAGGGGGGGGTTTAAAAAGGGAAAAAAAACAAAAAAAAAAGAAAACCCCCAAAAAAAAAATTTTTTTTTGGCCCCCCAAAAACCGGGGGGGTTTTGGGGGCCCCCCCGGGGGGCCCCCCCCCAAAAAAAACCCCCCCCTCAAATAATTTTCCCCCCAAAATTTTTTGGGGGGGGTTTTTTTGGGTTGGGGAATTCCCTTTTTTTCCCCCCCCCCCTTTCCCCCTTTTGGGGGTTTGGGGGGGGGGTTTAAAATTTTTTTCAAAAACCCCGGGGGGGAAAAAAAAAAAAAAAAAGGGGGAAAAAAACCCAAAAAAAAAAATGGAAAAGGTTTTAAAAAAAAAAAAAAAAAAAACCCTTTAAAAGACCCCCCAAAAAAAAAAAAAATTTAAACCCCCCCCAAAAAAAAAAAAAAAGGGAAAAGGGGAAAAAACCCCAAAAAATTTTTTAAAAGGGTTTTTTTTTAAAAAAGGGGAAAAAAAAAAAAAACCCCCCAAAAAAAAAAAAAAGGAAAAGGGAAAAAAAAAAAAAAAAACCCAAAAAACCCCCAAAAAATTTTAAAAAAAATTTTTTCCCTTTTTTTAAAAAAAAAAAAAAAAAAAAATTTTTTTTAAAAAAAAAATTTAAAAAAAAACCCCCCCAAAAAAAAAATTTTAAATTTTTTTGGGGTTTGTTTTTTCCCTTTTTTCCCCCCCTTTTTTTTTTTTTTTTCCCCTTTTTTTTTGGGGGTTTTGATGGTTTTTTGGGGGGCAAAAAAAGTTTAAATTTTAAAAAAAAAAACCCCCCCAAAAAAAATTCCCTTTTTAAAAAATTTTCCGGGGGCCCCCTTTTTTTTCCCCGGGGGGGGGTTTTGGGGGGTTTTTTGGGGGGGTTTTTTTTTTTTGGGGTTTTTCCCCCGGGGGGGGCCCCCCCGGGGGGGGGCCCCCAAATTTTTTCCCCCCCCCCCCTTAATTCCCCCAAAAATTTTTTCTTTAAATTTTAAAAAATTTTTTTTTAATTTTTTTAAAAAAAAAAAAGGGGGGGTTTTTTTTTTTTTAAAAAATTTTAAAAAAAAAAAAAAAAAAAAAAAAGGAAAGGGAAAAAATTTTCCCCCCCTTTTTTTTCCCCCCCTTAAAAATTTTTGGGGGGGGAAAATTTTTTTCCCAAAAATTTTTTTTTTTGGGGGAAAAAAATTTTTTTTTTTTTCAAAAAATTTTTTTTAAAAATTTTTTTTTTCCCAAAAAAAAAACCTTTTTTTTTTTTAAAAAAAAAAACCCCCCCAAAAAAAAAAAGGGGGGGGGGGGGTTTTTTTTTAAAAGGGGGGGGAAAAAATTTTTTTAAAAAAAATTTTAAAAACCCCCCTTTTTCCCGGAAATTAAAAATTTTTTCCAAACCCCCCTTTTTTTTTAAAATTTGGGCCCCCCCCCTTTGGGTTTTCCCTTTTAAAAATTTTTTTTTTAAGGGGGGTTTTTTTTTTTAAAATTAACCCGAAAAAAATTTTTTTCTTTTTTAAAAAAAGGGGGGAAAAAAAAAATTTTTTTTCCCCCAAAAAAAAAAAAAAAAAAGAAAAAAAAGGTTTTTTTTCTTTAAAAAAAACCCCCAAAAAAAACCCAAAAACCCCCATCCCCCAAAAAAAAAAAAAACCCCCCCGGGGAAAAAAAAAAAATGTTTTGGCCCCCCAAAAAAAAAAAAAACCCCTTTTTTTCCCTTTTTAATTTTGGGGAAAAAAAAAAAAAAAAAAAAGGGCCCTTTTGGAAAATTTTGGGGAAAAAAGGGGGGGGGGGGTTTTTTCCCCTTTTGGGGGTCCCCCTTTTTAAAAAAATTTTAAAACTGCCGAAATTTTTTGGGGGGCCTTTAAAAAAACCAAAAAACCTTTAAAAAATTTGAAAATTTTCCCCCCTTTTTTTCCCCCCCAAAATGGGGGCCCCTTTTTTCCCTTTGGGAAAAATTTTTTCCCCAAAGGGGGGGGGGGGAAACGGGGGGGGCTTCGGGGGAAAAAAAAGGGAAGGGTTTTTTTTTTCAAATTTAAACCCCAGGGCCCCCAAAATAAATTTTTTTTTAAAAATGCCCCCCCCTTTTCCCCCCCCCCCCAAAAAAATTTTTTTTTTGGGGGTTTTTTAAAAAAAAAAACCCAAAAAAACCCCCCCTTTTTTTTTTTTTGGGGTTTTTTGGTTTAAAAGGGGGGTTTTTTTTTCGGAAAACCCCCAAAAAAAAAAAAAATTTTTAAAAAACCCCAAAACCCCCTTTTTTTTGGGGCCCCCAAAAACCCCTTTTTTTTTTTTTTTTTTTTTCAAGGGGCCCCCCCTTTTTTTTAAAAATTTTTTTTGGGGGGGAAAAAAAAATTTCAAAAATTTAAAAAAACCATTTTTAAAAACCCCCAAAAAAAAAAAATTTTTTTTAAAAAAAAAGGGGGGGGGGGGGGGGGGTTTAAAAAAACATTTAAAGGGGAAAAAAAATTTTTTTGGGGGGTTTTTTTTGGGGTTTCCTTTTTTTTTTTTTTTTCCCCAAAAATTTTTTCCCCCCCCCCACCCCACCCTTTTCCCCCCCCACCCCCCTTTCCCAAACCCCCTTTTTTTTCCCCCCCTTTTTCCCCAAAAAAAAAAAAAAAAATTTTCCCCCAAAAAATTTAAAAAACCCCCCCCCGGGGGGGAAAAAAAAATTTTTTCCCCCCCCCTTATTCCGGTTTTCCCTTTTTTGGGGGCCCTTCCCCGGGTTCCCCTTTTTCCCCCCCCCCCTTTTTGGGGGGTTTTTTTTTTTTTTTTTTTTTTTTTTGGGGTTTTTTTTCCCCCCCCCCCTTTTTCCCCCCTTTTTTTTTTTTTAACCCCCCAAAAAAAAAAAAAAAAGGAAAAAAAATTTTTTTAAAGGGGGGGGGGGGAAAAAAAAGGGGGGAAAAAAAAAAAAAGGGAAAAGGGGTTTTTTTGGGGGTTTTAAAAAAAGGAAAAATTTTGGGGGGGCCCCCACTTTTTGGGGCCTTTGGGGTTTCCCCCCAAAAAAAAACCCCCCGGGGGAAAATTTTAAAAATTTTCCAAAAACCCCCCCCCCCCTTTTTTGTAAAAAAAAAATTTCCCCCCCAAAAAAAAAAAAAATTTTTCCCCCCCCCCCTTTTAAAATTTTAAATTTTTTTCTTGGGAAAGGGGAAAGGGGGGGGAAAAAAAGGGGGGGAAAAGAACCAAAAGGAAACCTTGGCCCAAAAAAAAAAAGGTTTAAAAAAAAACCCCAAAAAAAAAAAAAACCGGGGGCCCCCCGGGGGGAAAGGGAGGGGGGGGGGGGGGAACCCCAAAAAAGGCCCGGTAAAAAGGGGGGGGTTACTTAAAAGGGGCCCGAAAAGGGTTTTTTTGGGGGGAAAAAAAAAAAAAGGGGGGGGAAAAAAAAAGGGGGGGGCCCCAAAAACCCCTTCCGGAAAAAAAAAAAAACCCCAAAAGGCCCTAAAAATTTTTAAATTTTTTTTTAAAAAAAAAAAAGGGGGGGGGGAAAGGGGGGTTTTTTTCCCCCCGGGGTGGGGAAAGGGGGAAAAGGAAAACCAAAGGGGGGTTTTTTTTCCCCCCCCCTTTTTTTTTCCCGGGGGGGGGAAAAAAAAAAAAACGGGGAAAAAAACCCCCCCCCCCCAAAAAAACCCCCCCAAACCCCCCCCCCCCCCAAAAAAAAAAACCCCCCAAAAAAAAAAAAAAAAGGGGGCCCCCCCCCCCAAAAAAAAAAAATAAAAAAAGAAAAACCCCCAAAAAACCCCAAAAAAAAACCCCCAAAAAAACCCCAAAAAAAAAAAAATTTTTTTGGGGGGGGGCCCGGGTTTTAAAAAACCCCCCCTTTTTTGGGGGGGGCCCCCGGGGGAAAAACCAAAAACCCCCCCCCCTTTTTTGGGGGGGTTTTTCCTTACCCCCCTTTTGGGGGGGGGCCCCCCCCCCCCTTTTTTCCCCCCCCCCCCCCCCCCGAAAAGGGGTTTTTTGGGGGGGGGGGGGGGTTTTTGGGGGGGGGGGGGGGAAAAAAAAAAAAAAATTTTTTAAAAAAAACCAAAAAAGTTGGGGGGTTTTCCCCCCAAAATTTTTAAAAAAAAAAAAAAAAAAACCAAAAAAAAAAAAATTTAAATTTAAAAAAGGGAAAAAAAAAAAAAGGGGGGCGGTGTTTAAAAAAAAAAAAAAGGGGCCCAAAAAAAAAACAAAAACAACCAAAAAAAAAAAA
>JAMYXO010009030.1:0-10172 GCA_033310375.1 Conus canariensis
AATTTTCGTGTTTTGGTCTGACCCACTTGACTAAACTTTTATCTTCAGAGGTCAAAGTTTATTCCCCTCAAGGTTTGGGTCACAGGGACAAAAAGGGGGGGTTCACCTTTGATTGCCGAATTATACGGAGGAAGGCCTCACCTCCCCCTATTTTCCTCACCGTCTCGGACACCTTTCCCTCACCACCCCCACCACAACACATGCAGTTTTTTGGTTTTGTGGAAACCCCCCGACCCTCTTCCTGTTGTGTCCCCTGACTTTACGCAAATAGCTGGCCAAAGGGGACACACCTTTTGACCTAAATGATCCCCAAAAAGTGACGGGTTTTTTTGCCCATGTTCATGGCACCCCAATGTTACTGTGATGATGGCATCACAACATGCTTTACACTCTGCTTGTACTTCAACAGCATTTGTCCAATGAAAGTGTGAGTATTTTTTTTCCCATCCCCCGTAGGTTTTTGGGTTTTAAATGGCCTCGTTGGACAGTAAACACTGTAAGCCCCTCTGACTGCGGGACGTTCTGATAGACGGCTTACCGCTAACACAGCAATGATTCCCGCACCCCTATGACCAGAAAAGGGGAAACCATTGTTTATCAATTTAATGGCATGGTTACTTCACTACAAGTGAGGGGAGCTGACCCCTGCCAACAGTCATTACCGTTGTGTAACCCAGGGGCTGTTCTTCTCCCCTACACCAAACAACGGATTTTTCCGATTGTGTTTATGGAGAAATAACAAGCCGTGGATCAAATGTCGGGCTTTTACCAGGCGAGCTTCTGGGGTGTGGTGCACAGAGTCTTTGTAAGGCTGGGGTAGGTCCACAACAAGGATGAATTGTTAAACGTCCAAAACCATCTTGCCAATCACCTGCTTTCTTAAAACTTTTGGCCCCCTTTTTTTTCCGCCGCCCCCCTCCCCATTCAAAGGGGGCTCTATTCGTCCACAAGGGGTATCTCGTTCTTTTGATCATTTTTTTGTTCCTTTGGTCAACACTTCTTTGATGAATCTTAAAAATCTCAGTTTTCCCGACATTTCAAATTTAAAAGGGGAGAGCTCAAAAATTTTCGGTTTTTTTCGTTTCCCCAATTTTAAAAACCCGGGGAAAAAAACCCAAAAGCAAAACGAAAAAATCCCAAAGGTTTAGTTTTCACTTTCAACCCAACGGATGCCCAACAGCAAGTTTCATGGCAGTTTTTTGTCAATTATCTCCCCATTTTAAAAACATCGAAGGGTCCTTCTCTGCTTTTTGGGGAGATGGGGGTCAAAGGTTTTTGAAAGCACCACAGACTAAACAAATTTAAAAATCCAAAAAAGCCTTCCCCTGGGTTTTTTCCTAACACCAATTTGAAAACACCTTTCCCAAACTACAGACGGGGCGGGGAGTTGCTTCCACGGAATCGGGAAAGATAAAATGGTCGTCCAAGGGGGAATTTTCATCCGTAAACGTTGATCCCAAAACAAATGAAGGGTCTTTATTTTTTGTGGGCCCCTGCTATGGGGACAGTTCTTTTTTTTTTGTGCAGAAGAAAGGGGGGACCATTTTCCGCATTTTTTTCCACCGTTTTAGAAACCCTGGACTGTCACGTCTGATCACTGCCAAACGATAAAGGGCAGGGAGACTACATCCACGGGAAAAAAGACCAACGGGGGACCGAAAGGGGAGTGGCCGGCCTTGGGGACAGCAATGTCATTCCACACCTTACCTCATGTCCAGTCATATCCTTGTCACCCCCATAACCCGGGACCCAGTAAACTTAGCAACCAAGTTTGTTGTGTACGTGGTTGGATCGGGCATGATCCTTTTTTTTTTCCGGTTTTACACACTGGGCCTGCAGGCAGTTTCTGGGTCTTTGGGCTCTGTCTGTTTGTCCCCACGAATCAAGGGATTCAATGGCACAGTTGTTGGCTAAATTTTCCGGGGTCGGACACGGGTCTTCTTCTTGTCGTTAAGACAACTCCAAATACAAAATACACGATTCTGCCCAGGACATTTTTTATTCACCCACTGGGAAAAAAAGTCATCACAAACGCTTTTTGTTTTGGGTGCCTTTTGGGGGTATTGAAAGAGGCTTCAGGGGTTTCGGGCAAACGTTTTACCCCATGGTTTTTTACCTGTTCCTCTAAATCTCTCTCCACCTTTCTTTCCCAGGGGCTGCGTTGCGGGGTAGGGGGCAGGGACAAAAGGGAAAAACTGAAAAAGTTTTAAAAAACCCCAAAATCCTGCCAAGAAAAAACTTTTCAAAAAAAAACCAAACGTTGAAAAATTTTTTTACAGATTAAGATTGATAGTTCGAAAAAGGGAGTTCAAATATCAATGACTAAAACAACTCCCACCAATTTTTGTGACAAAAAAAACGCTTATTTTTTTACTGAAAATATTAAGGCAAATTTTACAGAAAAGCCCCTTTAAGCGGGGAATCTGTCCAGGTGAATAGAAACTAATGAAAACAAAATTTTAATAATGTTTTTTTTCGTGGTTGTAGAAGGGATCAAAATGAGCATGAAAGACTGAAATAAAAAAAGCTTTTTTTTTGTGCACAGGATTGTTTTGGAGGGGGGTTTTTTTTCAGACTGTTGACAGAAGCATCCCCCCCCGGTGGGATTTTTTACCCAGAATAAATTTTCGGGTATAAAGAAACATTATAGACTTTACACTGTAGAAAACAGCAACAACAATAACCAGTTTGCAACAACACCCCCAGAGAATGAGAAAAGGGGGGCCGGAATAGCTCAGTTGGTAAGCCCATCGTATTTTGTGATCCGGGGGTTCGGGTTCGAAACCCCCCCGGGGTTTTCGTTCGGGGGGATTTTTCCCTCGGGGTTAACTTTGGTTCGACTCCATTTCCATACAGCCGGGAATAACTATAAACCGGGGTTCCCTTTGGGAACGCAGCATACATTTTGCACACACGAAAAACCCATCAAAACTCGGAAAGTACCAGGGCCTTTGGGGTGGTGACACGACCAAGCTCACCTGGGAAAAGGAAAAAGAAAATGGGAAAAAAAGGACGATATGAACGAATTTGGTGCACGGGGAAAAGTGAATTAGCGCCAGTGGGGCCTTTTAGCCCACTACCCGGGACAGCCCCTTTTGAAACAGGGATTGTAAACGCTTAAGCTTGGTCTCAGCCGAAATAGGCCTTTTAAAGACATTAAATTATTTATTATTTACTTCTATTTCATTTTAAAAATACAACAACACACAGGAAAGTGACAAAGTCTGTCCCCCCTAATGGCGGACAGATTTGGGGGGTGGTTTCCCACAAATTTATCTAGCCAAATATTCATTTTGAGACAAGTTTGGTACCGAAAACCGACTCTTTCCAAGGGCTCCCTTTTTGGGGGAAGTAAATGAACCAAATGCCGGTTTTTTCATCGGCTGTTAATCTGGCAGGGCACGCAAAAAAAACAGTAAAGGGAGCAAAAACCACTTTTTTTCTTTGTAGCCCCTTTCTTGTTTGAGGGGCAAAGTGTTGACTGAAAATTAACCGCAACGGGGCAACCAGGGGACAAAAAAAACAGTAAAAAAAAAAGGGGTGGAAGCTCAATTTTTCAAAACGGGTCGCGACGTCAAAATCGTAAAAGGGGACGAGCACTTTTTCGAAATTTTCACGAACCGGCATCAACCTCCAAAAGGGAAAAAAAAAAATAAAAAAAAAAAACTCAGGACTTTTTTTAAAACCCCCAGGAAAACAAGCGGGGGCATTGAAAAACATCACTTCAGCAACAACCCCAATTTTTGGCAAGAGGTCATTTTAGCCGAACAAAACCGAAGAGCCCCCATAAAAAATTTAAAAAAAATGTTTTTTTTGGCTTTTTCAAAAGGCCGACCACAAACGGAGAAAAGGGGCAAAATTGTTTTTTAAAGCTACAAACCCCAAAATCGGCTGAAAAGCCAATTTCTCCCCGAACTAAAATAAGGGGTCATTTTTAAAAAAAAGGAAAAAATTTGAGTTTTTTGGCAATTTCCAAAGATGGCCGCCAGAAAAAAAAGGGGAGTCTATGCTGTACATTTTCTTTTTCACCCATAACACCAAAAAATTATAAAAAAAAATTAAATAAATAAAAAATCATAATGATAAATAAATGAATGAATAAATAAATAAATAAGATAAAAGAATAAATAAAGAAATAAAAAATTTAAATAAAAAATAAAAAATGAACAATTTTAATTGGGGTAGGGTGATTAGTAGTTTGGGGGGGGTTGTATGGGGGGGGGGGTAATGATAGTAATGTTGGAAGAAAAGGGAAATGACAATGGGGGGAAGACATCGTTGGGGAGGGGGGGGGGGGGGGGGAAAAAAAAAAGGAGGGGGGGGAAGGGGGGGGGGGGAGAGAGAGAAGAAAGAGTTATATCTCTCCTCCCACACAAAAGATGCATGGGGGGGTGGGAGGATGGAAAACCCCAAATAGTGTTGTTGGGGGAAAGAAAAGGGGGGGGGGGGAGGGGGGGGGGGGGGAAGAGGGGGAGGGTTTATTTTGGGGAATTATGGGCATAATGAGACTAATGTGGGGAGTTTTCACACACATAGACACACACACACACACACAACACACCAACACACACACACACACACACACACCACAAAAATATTTTTTTAATATATTATTATAAAATTTTTTTTTTTTTTTTTTTTTTTTTTTTTTAATGATGGTGTCATTTTTGTGGGATAAACAATGCTTAGGTGTTGACTTGTTATGAGTGAAATAACATGATGCTTGGGATATAAAGCCCCCTTGAGCAGAAAAATTGGAAAAAAGATCAATGATGATGAAAAAGTGCCGTTGTCATAGGTGAAAAACCAAAAACTATCACCCCACAAACCCCCACCCACACACCCCCACACACAACACTAATAAAATATATTTAATTATATATATATATATATATATTTTAGTACACATAATATTGTGTATACATTTTTATATTATGTCCCCCTCCCATTCCACACACACCACCCCAAACCCCCCCACACACCCCACACCACACACACACCCACCACACACACACACTACAAGGGGGTTTTTAATAAATAAATTTTAAAATGATAATAAAACTTATAAGGTGATGACCACTGATAACAACAGGGGGTAAGGGTGTAATCATTCTTGGGGGGGGGGGGGGGGGGTCATGATGATGGGTTTATAATCTTAGAGATCAACAGACAGTAGGAGGTTTCTTCCCCTTTTTCACTTGCGTAAGGGAACCCTGGGGGTATTGGCGAAGGCTGCTTAGGCGAAGGCCCCCCCAGTGGCAATGTGTTTGGGCTGTCTGCATGGGTGATTTGAAAACCTGCCTTGTGGAATATAAGGACATGTGATTTTTTCAGTTGGAGTGCCTGTCCTCAGTCTCACAAAGGTCTTATTAAAAGGCATTGGGAGTGCCCTCCCTTTGTTGAAGTTGGGTGGCTCAAGCCATCTGCCTTTTTTTTTTTTGGTTTTCCCTTTATAATATTTTGATTTTTTTAAAGGAGACTTCTTTTCTAGTTGGGGGCTGCTGGTTTTTCCCTTCCCCCTTTCCAAATTCAGCTTTCCCCTTGCCTATTATTGCATATGAAGGGGCACTGGTGACAGTTTTCCAGTGAATGATGGATGGTGAACATTTTTGGGATCATGTACTATAGGGTGAGGGTCAGCATGTAGGGGGAAAATGTGCTTGTTTAAAAATTTCCATTGGGGGGAAAAAAGGAAAAATCAAAGGGCTGGTGGGGGGATGATCATTGTATAAGTGAGATACTGTAGGGGTGATGGTCATTGTGATAAGGCAAAAAAATGTGGGGGCTTAGTTAATACTGCCGGTTCAGGAAGAAAGGGGGATGGGGTGGGGGTGGGGTCAATGATGTTGGGGTGATGATCATGGAAAACATTTTGAGATCAACGTATGTAGGATGATGATCATTGGGTTTTAAAAAAAATTTTTGGATAATGTTGTGGCATTTGTGAATAATCCGGTTGGGGGAATGAGGGTAAAAAAGAGGATGGGGGATGATTATGTCTGGTGGAGTGTGATTCACAGTAGTGTGGGAGATGGTCATTACAAAAGTGGAATAGTGTCTGGGGGCCTTTGTATGTTTTTTGCCTTGGGGGGGTAGAGGAATTTTATCTATGACTGATGGGTGTTGTCAAATATATAAGTGAGATCTACAGTACTACAGGATGATGTCATTTTCTAAGTGAGATAATGTGGTTGGATTGGTGTGAAATGGGGGGGAAAAGGGGAAAAAATTGTTTGATGGGGTTAGTTTGAAACAATCCAGCTTTTTCCTTTTCCCCCACACCTCTCCTCCCCCCCCCTTTCTTCTATACCCCCCCCCCCCAATTTCCCCACCCACCTTATTTTTATGCACACCCCCCTGTACATATAAGCATTTTCTACAATATACATGTAGGAAATAAAATATCCATAGACATGTGAAAAATCTATTTTGATCTATCTATCTGTATTATTTTTCCCCCCCTTTTACACCCCTAATGCCCCCTTCCAAAAATAAGACTCCTTTTCAACCACTCTTTCCCTTTCTTTTACACCCCTTCAAGCGCCCCCTTCCCAAAACCCAAAACCCCTCTGCCACTCTTTTTTTCTCGTCTTGTTCTTTTCCCTCTATCTCCTCTCTTTTTCCCGGGGTGAAAGGGGGATTGCCCCTAAATTTGTCCTTTCCCCATTACCACACACACCCAAAATGTGTGTGTGGGTGCCCCGGGGCACGCGGCACGTACACCCGCACTCCCCGCGCGTTTTGTCATATTTTTTTGTTTTTTATGTTTTGTTGTTTTTTTTAAACCCCTGGAATCCTCAAGACTTTTTTATTATATATATTTTAATTTTTTTATTTAATATATATTTTATATAAATATGCCGCTGGTGCCCTACTCGTTTTTGGGAACAGTCCTTTCGGAAAAAAGTTATAGATCAAAAACGAACTTCTCCAAGTGTAGGGTGTAAGATGACCTGTTGTGGGTAGCAACCCAAAACAGGAACACAAAAAACAGTTTCTTGGGGAACAGGTATTTATTCCTAGGGGAAGACCCATCACAAATATCCCATAATCTCCCCATCACGGACTGACCCGCCCAATCACATAGACCTTCGTCTAAGGGGAAGAATCCCCTAAATAGGTCAACAGCTGTTTGTTTTACTTCCCTTTTGGACCATATCGTTCACCTTCCCTTTAGTTTCAACAATACACAAATAAAAATCAAACAAAAAAATTATGAGTTTCAGCCTGGGAATTTTTGTCATTTGTACCTGCAAATAAAAATGATAAAAAATACATTTTCAAATGTAATAAAGTGTTTTTTCAACATTTCAGTCTTTTCTTGTTGAAAACTTTCGTTGTAAAAAAATTTTGTCTTAATTTCATAGGTCAGGAAATTCTTTCTGGGGGTCACTTAAAAAACATGATCTTGAAGAATTTTTTTCTTGCACCTGAACAGACTTTTTCTTGACTGGGATTAGAAAAGTATAGAAGATTTTGGGTTTATGGAACGTAAATTCTGCTAAATCACCATACATACAAAAGTGAGAGTTTTGGAATTCCTTGGCACGGGGAATAACGAGTTGACACTGTAATGTGAATGTTTCCTTTGAATTGGGGACTTTTAGTTTGAATGAGTTGCACCCAGACTACACTGGTGGTTATTCTACAAACGCACAAAACACAATTCAAGACTGCTCAGTAGCTTGTCAAAAAAAAAAAAAAATTATGTGCCTCTGCCTTCCTATTCTAAAAGGTGCTCAAAGCACATGTGCTAAACGCACTACTAAAAAACCAGGTCGTTGCCTCAGGGCACTCAAAAACAACACATTCTGGAATCTGGTGGCTTGATCAGGGGCCGGGCCCATTTGGTGTAATGAGGTGGGATACTGTAGTAGGCGTGACTGCGGAGTAGACGCGGGAGTGAGTTAATGACGTCACCCCTGTGGCATGAGGGTAGTGGGGAGGACGACCCTGGACCACCACACTTTTCCACCAGCTGGGGGGGTGGATTTGGGGACCTGGATCTGCATGTGAATGGTGAGTGGCCCCCCCCCGGCCACGGACGGGTGAAGGGCAGGACTGCTGCGGGAGTTCCCGTCATGGGAATTGGGTCGGCGCAAAAGATGACGTCGGTTTTGCCCCTCAGGATACCCGTCGGTGTCTTAATTTAATATGATCGCGGTGCAATTTCTTCATCACCCCCGGGGCAATTCCAACCCTTTTGCTCACTAACTTTGACAAGCATGGTTCCCCGGGCTAAGTTCCGGCAAAAGGCTGTCCCCCCGCTGTACGATCATGATAAAACTTTCTTTTCTTTCAGGGCGTTGTAAACCGCGCGCAATTGATTGTCACCCAACTTGGTGGGCTGAGGTGGAAAGGAGCCTGGTAGAGTTGTACGTTTTTCCCTCCCCATCGCCACTCCGGGGACTGGCCCCACTCGGAATGGGAGTACCCTGTATTTTAGCAGGTAAGCAACGTCATCTTGACTCAAACCCTTTCCTAACTTCCCGCACTTCTCTGCGGCCCCTTTTTGCTTTGGGTAGTGGGGAGAACTTGTCACTGATGAAAACCCCAACTTCAGCAAAACTCTTGAATTCATGTGTGAAGTTCGGACCATTTGTCCGACCCCCTTCACGGGGGAAACCATGGCGAGCAAAAATTTTAAATTCTTCATCTTTCCGATGATGCTTGTGTTCTGGGGTTTGGGGGGAGGAGGCAGATTTTTTGGGGAAACTCGAGTAATAGTCTGTCAATTACCAGGAAGGTGCGCCTTTGAAATCGCACAAATCAATCCGCCTTTTGGGAAAGGGGCCCATCTGGTAGCTGTGAAGGGAGAAGGGTTCATGGATGTGAAGGGTTTTTTCTCCGGGCAGGGCGAAAATGGCAACTCTGTCTTTGATACCCTTTTGATACCGGGCCACCAAATGTTTTGTCCGCCCGCTCTTTTGCATTTGGCGATTCCCAGGTGTGTGAGGATCTTCTCCAATATTTCCCCCGATTTGCCTCGGGGTATGTTATCCTGTTCCCCCCTTAACAGGTTCCGTATGTACGTCAGCTCCCTCAAAGAGCGTAAAAAGGTAGGTTCCAGCTGTACATCCTCTTTTTACTGTGGCCACCCCTTTGCGTATATTTTCATGTGCCTGAAGCACAGTCTCTCTTGTCTCTTCTCTAAAACCTGTAAAAGGGTGCATCTTCCCTCCCTGGGCTGTCCCTCTCTACATGACCCTTTTAAACTTTTTCTTCATTACTCTGAGCTGAGTCTTTTTCGCTGAACCCGGGACATTGGTCGGATCAGCATCTCTTTCCCTGGGACATATTTTGCTGTACCTTTTGAATCTGGGGAGGGGGGAGAAGTGGGCGCTGGCATCTCAGAGGTGTTTCGACATTTTTTTGGGGTTTTGGGGGCACCAGTGGTTTGTGGTCGGTGACAATTCAATTTTTGGGGGCCCCCAGGATTTGTCGAATTTTTTTTCGCTGCCCCTGCGACGCAACATCCTTTCATTTTGGGGGATAATGTTTCTCCGCTTTTGTCAGGGGCCTTGACGCAAAGGGGACTGGGCGTTCCCCTTCTTTATCAAATGAAGAATACGGCCCTAGCCGAATGCTTGCATCCGCGCTGACGGTAGTGGGTAGCTGGGTTTGAAAACCCAGATTGGAGCGACGTACTTTTTTCTTTATTCTGGGAAACCTTCCCTTGTGGGGACCCCAGACCCCCCGCTTTTCCTTCGCAACAGCTCTACAGGGGGGAGGACAGTTGACAAGTTGGGGGCCGGGGCACCAGGAAAATTCGCCATCCCCCGAAATCGAAGAGTCTGTTTTAGGTTGGGTTGGGTCGCCCTTTTCAAGGTCGGAAGGCTTTCGGGTTGGGGGCGAGCCTTCTTTTTGATGATAAAACCCAAAAAAAATGTATTCTGACTTCCTCAGCTCGATTTTTCCCCTTTTTTGGGTTTACCCTGTGTTTCAAGTCGCAAAAGTTTCTTTCAAAGGTGGCCCTTTTCCGCGCATCATGCTATGCACCCAAAAAATCATTCCTGAAGCAATTTGCGTCCGGCCCTAGGATGGACCCCCTTTTTTTTCTGAAAGACTCGGGGGCGCAAACCCTACAACCCCTGATAGTAAAAAACCGCCCTCAGGCGTGAGAAGGTTGTAAGTTCGCCGAATTTTCTTCCAGTGGGGATTTAAAAAAAACC
>JAMYXO010009031.1:0-10170 GCA_033310375.1 Conus canariensis
AGGAGGAGGAGGAGGAGAAGAAGAAGAAGAAGAAGGAGGAGGAGGAGGAGGAAGAGAAGAAGAAGAAAAAGAAGAAGGAGGAGGAGGAGGAGGAGGAGGAGAAGAAGAAGAAGAAGAAGAAGAAGAAAGAAGAAGAAGAAGGAGGAGGAGGAGGGGGAGGAGAAGAAGAAGAAGGAGGAGGAGGAGGAGAGGAGAAAACTCGCCCAGGTCCCAAACGAAACACAGCCCGTTGCTATTCACACTTTTCTTTTTCCCATCCCTCTTGCCAGAACGGAACGCAAACTTCACCAGCAGCAGCGGTGGCAGCGGCAGCGGCAGCAGCCAACGCCGCAGCGGCGGCAAGGCCAAGGTCCGAACCCAAGCCCTCGCTGACGCAGCCGGTGCCCTTCACGCGGGGCCAACCACCTGTGCGCCGACACAAACCCAACACCCCTGGCAGTCGCAGCAACAGCAGCAGCATCAGGACCGCCGGGCCACGCACGCCCAGACGCCCAGCCATCGTCATGCACGCTTCGGGAGGACCGTCACCTTCTGTGTCTGCGGCCTTCTCTGCTCGTGCCCCGTCCCCTCAAACTGGGGGTGAGAGTGGCGGAGGGTCGTCCAGGCTCCGGTACACCAAGGCTGAGGTTCATCCGAGAGGAAAGGTTAGAGGATGTTAAGACCGAAAAAGAAGAGAGAGAGAGAGAGTAGAACTCGGATACAAAGTTCCTTCGTTCATTCATTAGACAGAGAGAGAGAGAGAGAGAGAGAGAGAGAGAGAGAGATGATGATGATGATGATGATGATAATCTTTATTTCCAAGGGTAACAGATAAGCAAACACATGCTTTTTTTCATCCGGCCCTTGCCCCGTTAAGGGACTAAGTATGATTAGCGACTAAGACTTACAAAACTTTTAACAAACACACATATCTTCACAACATTAAAAAGTTCATCCATTAAGGCGTAGATGACTTTAAAAGGAAAAAAGAAACTATTTAAACAAAAACAAGAATAAAGAAATGTATTACAAAGAAGAAAAGATTCGGCACACACAGATATGGAATAAGCGATCCTCCTATCGAAGAGGGGGGAGCGAGAGAGAGAGAGAGAGAGAGAGAGAGAGAGAGAGAGAGAGAGAGAGAGAGAGAGAGAGAGAGAGAGAGAGAGAGTTACATTCCTTTTGTAAAAAATGAACATACAACAAACTGCTAAGGATGATAATTAGACAATTACAATGCATCAATAATATCAACATTTGTACTTTCTTTTACATTTACATGATGTGGTTATAAGGCAAAACGAGAACGAACAATCAGTTATCAGTAAGCAGCAATATTCCTAGCATCAATAATCATAACACTTATTTTTCATGATGTGTGCGTGTGCGTGTGCATGTGTGTGTGTGTGTGTGTGTGTGTGTGTGCGCGCGCGTGTGTGTGTGTGTGTGTGTGTGTGTGTATAGTGTGTGTGTGTGTGTGTGTGTGTGTGTGTGTGTGTGTGTGTGTGTGTGTGTGAGAGAGAGAGAGAGAGAGAGAGAGAGAGAAAGAGAGAGAGAGGTGCCATTATCATTTACCTTCCCCTTCCATCTTTTTTTTTTCTTTTCGACCATTCATACACTATCCAAAACTATAATTATTAATTAAGCGACAATCCATCGAAACGCAGCCGTAATTAACGGGGGAGAGAGAGAGAGAGAGAGAGAGAGAGAGAGAGAGAGAGAGAGAGAGAGAGAGAGAGAGAGAGAGAGAGAGAGTAATTCCATTTTTCTATCCAAAATATCACATGCTAAACATTGCTATAAATTTGAATAAAGAGCAATACATCAATATGATCAACAGTAATCCGGACACACATTTATCACCTTGCAGTTACAGTGCACGAAGAAATCAAAGTATTAAGACATCAATCAATTAGTGACAATGCACCAATAAAACCAGCGACCACAACAGTCATTCATCATACTATAATTTCAATCATTAATAAAACCGACAGTAACCATATCTCTCATTTATCATTATCTAGTTTTGAAAACATCAGTGGAAAGGAAACGGCGTATCAGTTTAATATGCAGCAAAACAGAGGGTGTGCCCTGGTATATGTATTTTGTCCCTAATAGCAATGGTCTGCTGTGAAATGTGTAATTAGTTTTTCCCTGAAGGATTCTGTAATTTGAGTACATCGGAAATGTAGTGGAAGTGAATTCCAAACCACGCTACCTGAGTAAGATAAGCTTGATTTAAATAGATCTATTCTAGGTGTGGGAACCTGGAATTTGGTTGAATCCCTAGGGTTTATGCTAAATTTGGACTGAAGAGTTTGTGGTGCTAAACCCGATGCAATTTTTTGCATTAGCAGACATTTGTTGACAGCAAACATTTCTTGTAACGGAAGAGCCCCCGCTTTAGCATAATCCCCTTCACTAAGACTAGATGATTTTAATAGGACTGCTTTAAGTGCTCTTTTGTAGACACTCTTAAGAGGTTTCATGGCATTAGCACTAGCAGAATCAAATAGTGTTGAACAATAATTGATTGAAGAGAGAACATGTGCGTGTAGGAACAATTTCCTGGCATGAAGGTTTAAGAAATGCTTAATCTTGCACAGCTGATATGTTTGTCTGGATATTGATTTACATAAACTGCGAAGGTGATAAGACCAAGAAAGATTATTATCAACATATACGCCTAGAACTCGATGGCTATCCACCACTTCAATTTCCTGATTATTGATAAAAACAGATGGGGGCTGTGTGGTTATGTTTTGTCTTCTCTGCCTTGTTGTTATCAGCATTAGTTTTGTTTTGTTAGGATTCAGTGACATGTGATTTACATTGCACCAATTAGTTAAGATGTCAGCATTCTTCTGTAATGAAGTGAAAACAGCTTCCAAGCTGGAGCTACTTGTATGGACAGTGGTATCATCACAAAAGAGTTCACATGAATCCTCAATATAAAGAGGGAGATCATTTATATAAACTGAGAACAGCAACGGACCTAACACAGAACCCTGGGGTACGCCATGTTGGATAGGTAGCTTCTCTGATAAATTGTTGTTGACACAAACGATTTGTTGACGATCTTCTAGGAATGATGTTATCAGTTGGAAGGTATTTCCTTTTATACCATATAATAAAAGCTTCCTGCATAACAGTTTGTGGTCAATTACATCAAAAGCCTTTGCAAAATCAACAAACAGTGCGCCACAATATTTATTCTCATTAACACTGGCTAGCCATTGATCTACTAGGTTTGTAAGCGCTGTATGACAAGAATGATTTTTCCTGAATCCTGATTGATTTTTATTTAGTAGGTTGGAGGAGTCAAAATGGTGGCAAAGATGTTTATTTATGTGTTTTTCCAAGGGCTTGGACAGAACTGGCAAAATGGATATAGGTCTGTAGTTGGATGGTTCAGATTTGTCTCCAGATTTGAAAATGGGTATTACTTTTGCAACTTTGAACTGAGCGGGAAAGTGACATTTATCAATGCATAAATTGTAAATGTAGGTAAGAGTTTCGCATATAACAGGTGCTGATAGTTTCAGTATTTTTCCATCAATCCCGTCAAGTCCGCGGCTTCCTGTCTGCTTCAATTGGCATAAAGCTTGGCAAACATCACTAACTGTCATAGGCGGAACTGGTGTTGCTGGACGAATGTTCATAGCATTGCAAAATTTTTTTAATTTTTGTAATTCATTTGAGTCAGTATTCTTTTCTTTGACAATGTGTTCTGCAACTGTTGTAAAGTGTTGGTTGAGTTCATTTGTTGTTACGCTGGTAATGGGACTTGTCTTTGACTGTGAAGTTTTATTCGTAAGTTCATTTATTGCTTGCCATATGGACTTCGAATTTTGTTTGTTGGCTACAAGTTCACGAAAAAAATTCATTTTTGCTGTCCGTTTGAGTGAATTGACTTTATTACGTTGCCTTTTAAATCCATCCGACTTCCCTTCTGCTTCAAGCAGATCGTCGCGTAAGAAACAAGCAGCTTGTATTTCATCAGTCATCCACTTTGGTTGTGCACTATGTTTAACTCGACGCGTTTTGAATGGCGCATGCTTGTCATAAACAGAATTAAACGTGTGTAGCCAATACTCAAGCGCTTTCTCTGGATCAGTGTAATTATAAACATTTATAAAGGGGGAATTCATGAGGTCAGTGAGAAAGGTATCTTCGTGGAAGTGTCCGAAAGATCTGTAAGTGATGTGTTTGTGGCCAGTTTTAGGAATTTTGATTCCACTTCTTTTCCACGTAATGCATACTGGAAAGTGGTCGCTGCATCCATTCAAAGGCACACATTTCTCAATGACGTTTTGTGGTTCAGAAAGATAGATGTGGTCAATTAATGTTTTGCTAGTGAGAGAGAGAGAGAGAGAGAGAGAGAGAGAGAGAGAGAGAACTCGATTAAACTTTATGTATTTTAGATGGTGGGAGAGAGGAGAGAGAGAGAGAGAGAGAGAGAGAGAGAGAGAGAGAGAGAGAGAGAGAGAGAACACGGTTAAACCTTATGCATTTCAGTATTGTGCATGACCAGTCTGCAACAGTACATTAGTTGTAACCACAGGGCCCAGCTTCTTTTGGGATGATCGATTTAATGCAGTTCTTCGTGGGGTTGGAATCTCAGTCTGCAATCAGTTAATCAATCAATCAATCAATCAGTATCAATCAAGTAATCAATCAATCAAGTAATAAATGAATTAGATTTTTTGTTTGCTTATGAAGATGTGTGCGTATTTGACAATGTCGATTTACTGAAGTATTTATGTTTATATGTAATTGGGTTTACGGGTGTATATGTGTGTATACACCCGTTTTTTTTTTTTTTTCTCTCCGGTGTCAGCGTGAGCGTTGTTGGAATCGCCTATCATGACCATGCTTGTCATATACATGATATTCATGTTTATACCTCCTCTGTTGCACTGCCATTGTACTCATACCACATCAGGTTTACACTTTTATGGCGAGAAAGGAAACGGATTTCATCCAAACCGCCCGTCCATCAGAATCTTCTGCTTCCTTTGTTCGTTCCTTTCCTTCGTGTCCATTGTCTCCCTTTTTCTATCCAACCCTCGCCAGCGCTGACTCAGCATATTTTTACATCTTTTTTTTTTTTTGGGGGGGGGGGTCATATCACCGTTTTTTTCAAAGTATTTCTGACTCCTTGTTTCTCGCTGCTTTCACCCTAATTCGCATCCAACAACCCCACACCCCACTCACCCCTCCTCGTTTTTCAAACGGAGCTTAGTAGCTGCTTCTTTGTCAGCTACGTCGGACTAGACTTTTTTCTTTTCTTTGTCATTATCACCGTTGTTGGCGAAGTATTTCTGACACCCTGTTTCTCGCTGCTTTCACCCTAAATCGCATTCAACGCCTCCATCCTTACCTTACCTTAACCTTAAATCTCTCTGTGCCAGGAGGCACGTAAGGCTTGGACGTCTCTCCTCCACTGTGTTCGGTGTGTAGCTGCATGGCGTACAACACTCCATGTTTTCCAGCCTGCGCCGTTTCTCTCCTTCTCCACCATTCGCCGCCATGTTGTTTTCGGTCGGCCTCTTTTCCTTCTTCCCTCTGGTGTCCAACCAAGGGCCACAGCAGTCGTCGTTCCTCTCCTTCCTCATTATGTGCCCAATCCAGTTCCACCTCCGTCTCCTCACCTCCTCGCTGGTCTTTTCTGCTTCTGCCATCTCAAGAACTGTCTTATTGGACACATGCTGTTGCCACCGGATCTTGAAAATCCTCCTTAGACACTTGGTCTGAAAGGTGTCAATTTTTCAAACGGAGTTTAATATCAGCTTCATTGTCAGCCACGGCTGACTTGAATTTTTTCGAACTTTTTTTTTTTTAACACTTGGGAGTTCTTCACTCCTGGGTGGTCGGATGGGGCAGTGTGCCCTGGGCCAGTCCTTGACGGGCGCTTTCTCCCCCTTCCTTCCAGGTTACCTCTCGGTCAGTTACGTGTACGTATAATGCACAAACAACGATACTGTCATCCAAAAGCACTCTGACGTGCATTACTTGAGGCTGAAGAAATATCTTCTTCTTCTCCTCTTCTTCTCTTTCACTTCTTCTTTGAAAGAAACCGAATGTTTCTTTTAAGATTTGATTTTAACTTGAGTGTGACAGACTCTCTGTCGCGGGTCTTTTGACGTAAATTAATAACGGGCATTGTGTTTTTTAATTTTGCATTTTAATTCTCTCACTGTTTTTTTTTTAAATTTTTTTTTATAGTGTTTCAGCCCTGATCTGGTTTTTGTGGTCGGTAGGACTTAAAGCAACCTGATTTGATTTGATTTTATTTGATTTAATTTCTTCTTCTTATCCTCCTTCTTCTTCTCCTCTCGCTCCCTTCATGTCCCTCCCTGTCCTTTCCATCGTTCCCTGTTTCTTTACTGTATTCACTTTTCCACTTCTCATTCTGCTAATCCTGTCTTTCTTCTTACAGCCGTATTGGGAGTAAGTTTACCGGTGCTAAGGAAGTATTGTGTACCCACTAGTCTGGTGGTTAATCGTGTCTTTATTTACATATAAGGTGATTAGAAACCAACAACAAACAGACCAATCCTTGAATAAACAGACCAGCTCTTGTTCCTCATTTTACTTCATCAGTTGATGTAATCATCCCAGTAATTTAAGCCACAGATAGAAAAGTATCATGTTAAATCCAGCGAGTATGTGAATATTTGTGTTGTGCATATGTTCGTACATAAATACGTGCACGTAAATATATATCTGTGTATATGTATGTGATCATACCGATTGGTGATGAGGGAGTAAGACAATACACTATGCAATCAGTACATTATGGGTTAATTGTAAATACAACTTGCAGTGATTATCATTATGATGTAATTATTATTGTTATGATGATAATGATTGTGATGATGATGATGGTGATAATAATAATAATAATAATAATGATAATAATAATACTAATATAACAATAGTAATATGATAATGATAATAATAATAAGTAACAACAATAACAACAATAATGATAAGAATAATGATAATAACATAATAGTAATGACAATAACAATAAATAGTCTGCTTCAAGAAATAAGGATGAAAGAAGAAAAGGGGGAGCACTTTTTCACCAACATCAGTGTTTTCTGATGGGGATGCCGATGGTGTTTTCAGTCTACATTGTATTCCCACCTGATGAAAATTCTGTGCTGATAATTTCCTCTATTCTGCCATTGAATGACTTTGCCTTTTCATTATTCATATTCATTTATTTGTTTACTACAGTCCATTCTCACTGGACCGTTGTAGTGCTCTTAACTATCTGTCTATCTATCTACCTGTCTATCTATCTGTCTATCTATCTATCTACTTCTATCTATCTATCTATCTATCTATCTATCTTATCTATCTATCTACATCTATGTGTGTGTGTGTGTGTGTGTGTGTGTGTGTGTGTGGAGAGAGAGAGAGAGAGAGAGAGAGAGAGAGAGAGAGAGGAGAGAGAGAGAGAGAGAGAGATACCCACCCATCTTATTTTGCACGAAAACCCCCCTTTTCACAAACAAATCTCGTCCATCTCATGCTACTTTTTGCCAAAATTAACACCTTTTTTTACAATCAAACTTAACATCCAAAAACCTCCAAAAATCGAAGTAATCGTTATTTTAAAAATGGGGGGCTTACGTGCAAAATAAGATAGGGTGATTTAGAACCCGTATATTTACATTCTCTCCCCATAGCATGAAATCTAAAGGTTTACAGAATTAGTCATCCTAACACAATTAACGCCCGCGGGTTTGATAGTGAGACCTTACTACTTTCTAGTAAGGCTTGGGGCGACTTGGGGTGACATGGAGGGTGACTTGGGGCGATTTGGGGTGACTTGGGGTGACTTGGGGCGACTTGGGGTGAAGGTGTCAAGCGTGCTAAAGTGGGAGGTGACAGAGAATGTCAAGTGGAACTGGTAGGACCACTCTTGACATCTGCTCTGCCACGCGCTGAGCAGCGATTTACCTGCTGTGTTAGCAAGGAAGGCAACGCACACGCTGCCAATCAATAAAGCCGTTGTTGGCAGCGCCCGCAGTGTGCATTGCAGAGCGCGTTACAGAATGTACTATAAGTGCTGCTATTGATTTTGTTATACAATCTTTTACCCGGATTTATGCAGCAGCTTACTTAATTAATTTTTTAATTGGTGTTTTTAATCTGGTTTAAAAAATGAAGCCCGGAGTAGTTGCAGAGCTTATTGATATATTCAGAATGTGGGAGTTGGAGGAAAGGGGTTGGGGGGTTGATGTAGAAGAGTTTGAAGAATTAATTACGGAGTTTTTGAGCGCGTCGATATGCGGGAAAGCGTAAGGAACGCCATCAGTAAACTACCGCATTCTTGGCCTCATCTAGTTATAAAGTTGTTTGCCATTTTAATTGATCAAATAGCTCCTGAAGATCTTGATCTGACTGCTTCTACTGACCCTGAAGGAGTAACTGTTACCTTTAAACCTGGACTGTTTTTAAGATTAGAAAAAGACTATGAGTAATAAATAACAGCCGAATTTACAATTATTATTTTTTATTTATTTAATTTTTAGGTTTAAAAATGACGACCAAACGCAGCGAATCTGATCTAATGATTTTAATAGAAAATTGTAATGAACTATTTGACGAAACAATGAAAGTGTTAAACATTGATTTTGGTGAATCTGGGTTTGAGAATGATGTAAACAATTTAATAAAAAATCATAGTGAACTATTTGACGAAGCAATCAAAGAGTTAAACATTGACTGTAGTGATTCAGAAAAAGCTAAAGTATTGGCAGGCGTTCTTGTAAGATTAGGGTGTCTTGAAGTATTGCAACGCTTGGGTGAAGAATAAAAGCGCGTTTACTTACTTTTACTTACATTTATTTTTTTAATTTACGTAAATATTGTGGGTTAAAAAATGAACCCCACAAGTAAATCCGAGGTTAGAAAACTATATACGTGGGAGGAGATATTTGACAGCAATGAACAATTAAGCAATACGTTTAGTGAAGTAGACATGGGCATTATTAACCCCACAAATGTTCATGAAAGCGTGACACATGCCATTTCTAAAATCCCAGAGTCTCTTCAAATTGGCCCGCCAGTAAAAGTGTTGTTGGCCATTCTGATTGATTATGTAAAACCTGACGGTAGTAACATAGAAGTCTGGGTTTCAACTAGACAGAAAGAAGTAATCAGTTACCATGATTTTAATTCTGACTGGGCAGATCATATGCTTACACAGTTTAAAAATGCCTCTGAGGAGGCCGCCCTCCGCGGCTCTGGCTGGTCTGAAGGAACAGTCTTTGAAATCAGATTAAGACAAACAATGTTCTATCCTATAGTTGGCAATTCTTACATTCCTCTCCCAAAAGAGTTAGTTTTTAAACGGGCAGTCCTAAACATAAAAAATTCTGACGATATGTGTTTTATGCGGTGTGTTTTGGCACACTTACATCCGGCTAATAAACATGCGGACAGAGTCTCCAATTATGAAGCATACAAACATGAGCTGAACTTTAAAGACATAGATTTTCCAGTAAACATAGAAAGTTTATCTCAGTTTGAAGAGCAAAACAAACCAATCACTGTAAACGTATACACATGGTCTGTAGCAGGCAATCTAACGCCTCTAAGGATTTCTCCCAAAGCTCCTACTTTAGGCGATCCACTTAACAAACATGTTGACTTGATACTGTTTGCAGACGGTCTAAAGAGTCACTATGTATTAATCAGAACAATAAGCAGACTTATGGTCTATACGTCAAAGGATAAATCTAAACAAGAGCTTTGTAGAAGGTGTTTGGTCAGAATCCCTACTATAGAAGCAGCTGCCAGCCATAAGAATCATTGTAAAAGTATTGTAGACTGTGAAACAAAACTTCTTACACCCAAACCAGGGTCTAAAGTCAGTTTTAAGAATGTACACAAAATGCAGATGAGTCCATACGTGGTTTATGCTGACTTTGAATCAATCTTACCGCAGTACTACGGCCCACAACAAGAACAAAAAACAACCTTATTATCCCACCATCAGATTTGTTCTTATGCCTTTGTTGTTGTTAGGTCAGACGGCCAACACACAACGCCAGAGATTTACAGAGGCCCCAATGCAGCCAGTAGATTTTTAGAGCAGATGAAACAACTTCGTAATCAATTCTCCAATCAACTAAATCTTTCAGACATTGTTATGACTCCTGAAGATCA
>JAMYXO010000901.1:0-15000 GCA_033310375.1 Conus canariensis
CATCTTTGCAAAACCTTCCTTGGTATGCCATTGAAAAATATACACAACATACCCTTTTTAAAGAGTCCATGATAACATTTTTCTTAATCTGGGTGCTTTATAGTCTGGGTTACGTGCCCCTGCAAAAACTTTTTTGATGTGTGGGTGACAGGATTTTTGACGTTTTATTTTAAAATTTTATAAAATGTTAAAAAGGTTTTTAAAAACATATTGCGAGTCCTTTGGGGGGGAAATGTGTGACTCAATGCACGCAGAGGGGGGGGGGGGGGGGTTTTGTGGGGGTGGGGTGTGGGGGTGTTTTCTATGAATGAACTCCCCTTAAGCAAAAACTGGTCAACTTTGTACACGTATGATTTTTCCTGTCCTGGTAAGTAAATTTAAAATTCAGAAACCTTCAGACGAAGGGGTGATAAAATGTTTTCTTCATATCATGTGTGCAGTATTGTGCTCGTGTACCGTCTTGTGAATCTTGTTGTATTTTTTGGTGTGAGCGGATTTTTGTTATTTTTGTTAATTTTCAAATTTAAAAAAAAATTATTTCCAAAAAAATATGCCCGTGGGGGGAATTGTGATTTAAAAACATTTGTTTACTTTCAATGTCTGGTGTCATTTTTGGTTTTAAAAATCATTTGGGTTTTCTTTTTTTAAAAAATTTCGGGTTTTACGTAAAAATCTGCAAGGGCCATACTGATCGCCTTTTCAAATTTACAGTAAAACAATGCTGTTATACCCCAACAAAAAGGTTTTTTTTTTTGGGGCCGGGTTTTGGAAAGGTGTCTGTAAACACACATGGAAAGTGTTTGCTGTTGTTCCGTGGGTGTGTGTGTGGTTGTGGGTGTGTTGTGTGTGTGTGTGTTGGTGTGGGGGGTTGTGTTTTTGTTTGGGATGAATAACTTTTCTTTCAGTGGATTTTTTGGTTATATGCTAATGTTTTTTTTTTGCTTACCTAATGCCAGAATTTATGATTTTGTGCCCTAATGATTTTGTGCTCTCACTTTGCAATGGCCTATCCTTTTCGCCCTTGCAAAATTTGGAAAGAAATACCCTGTTTTAAAAGGGGGGGGGGGGGGGGGGGAAGCACCTTTCTGCATATCAATTTGCATTTATGTGATGGGGAAAGTTTTGGGAGAACTTTGTTTTTTGGTGGTGTGAATGGGGTTTTGACGTTTTTTGAATCAGTTGTACAAAGTTAAGAAAGGATTTTTAAAACTTTCTGTTGATGCCGTTGGGCGGGAAAAGGGCTCAAAAAAATTTTTTTTTCCTTTTATGATGGTGTTAATTTGGCTTTTTTTTAAAGACGAATGGATTTCTGTCAAATATTACAAGGGCCATCCTGAAACCATTCAAAAATTTAGTAAAACACATCTGTGATTACTCCTTGACAAATCGGTTGTTTTTGCTTTGCCTGTGTTTGGACATTGATGTGTGCTTATCTGCATGTGCAGAGGTGTGTTGTGTGTGTGTGTGTGTGTGTGTGTGTGTGTGTGTGTATGCGTGTGTGTGTGTGTGTGTGTGTTCGGTATGAATGAGACTATCCTTAATGACAGATACTGGTCTGACCTTTGTACCACTGTATGAGTTATGTCTTTCCTTGGTAGGCCATTGCAAATATTTCAGCAACATACCCTGTCGTGACAAGTCCATGGGTGATAAGCATGTTTTCTTCATATCTATGTGTGCAGTATATGTGCTCGTGTACCAGTCTCTGTGAACCTTGTTCTGTATGTTTGGTGTGAGCGAGATTGTTGTCGTTATTGTTATGTTAATCTTTTCAAATTTGGAAGAAAATTGATTTCCAAAACATATCTAATGTACTGTGGGCTGGAAATGTGTGATCTCAAGTATCATTTGTTTACTTTAATGTCTGGTGTCAGTTTGGTCTTTGTTTAAAAGATTACTGGTTTTACTGTCAAATATCTGCAAGGGCCTATCACCGATACACCTTTGCAAATGTTACAGTAAAAGAAGATGCTGTTACTACTCCCGAACAAATAGGTTGTTTTTGTTTGGTCCGTGTTTGGAAGTGCATGTCTGTAAGATCAGCACGTGGAGATGTGTGTGTGTGTGTACGTGTGTGTGTGCGCACGCGCGCGCGTGTGCGTGTGTGTGTGCGTGTGTGTGTGTCCCCATGTATTCGGTATGAATGAGACTTGTTCTTTCATATGGATGGTTTGGTTAGTACTCCTAATGACAATTAGTATTTGCTTATCCTGAATACCAGATATTTTAGAAATCTTTGTGCCACTATATGAGCTATGCTGCTGTCTCATCTTTGCAATGGCCTATGCTTGGTATGCTATTGCAAATATGACAGCAACATACCCTGTTTTAAAGAGTCCATGATAAGCATGTTTTCTTCATATCAATGCGTGCATTATTGTGCTAGTGTACGTGTCTGTGCGAACCTTGTTCTGTATGTGTGGTGTGGGTGGGATTGTTGAGCGTTTTGTTATATCAGTTGTATGAAAGGTTGAAGAAATGGATTGCTAAAACATGTCTGTCGATGTCTTGTGGGCTGGAAATGTGTGATCTCAGCTATCGTTTTTTTCCATTTTAATGACTGGTGTTAATTTGGTCTTTATTTCAAAGATGAATGGATTTACTGTCAAATATCTGCAAGGGCCTGTCACTGACAAGCCATTGCAAATATTACAGTAAAGCAGCATGCTGTGATTACTCCTTGACAGATAGGTTGTTTTTGCTTTGTCTGTGTTTGGACGTTCATGTGTGCTTATCTGCATATGCATGTGTGCGTGTGCGTGGGTGCGCATGTTTTCTTTTTGTTTGTTTTTTTAGCGTTTATAACAACTAAAAGGAAAAAAGCAGGTAAAGGATAGAATATCTGAAGTCCATGAGAAAAACGAGATATTGGAAAAACTGAGAAAAAGGAAAAAAGAAAGAAAAAAAACTGAGAAAGGAAATGCCACTGAAAAAGGTCTGATTTGACCACCTGTGTGTGTGTGTGTGAGTGTATGTCCCGTTAGTGTCTGGATCCATGCATTCTTTTTGAACTTTTGCTTTGGTCTTCACGACTTCAGAGTATTTATATTTGTATTAGCAGGATGATTTGGTTTCTAGTGCCACTGACAATTTTATTTCCTGTCATCTTTGATACCAGATACTCTACTAATCTTTGTGCCACCATACGAGTTATGCTGCTGTCCAATCTTTGCAATGGCCTATCCTTGGTACGCCATTGCAAATATTACAGCAACATACCCCGTTGTAAAGAGTCCATGATAAGCATGTTTTCTTCATATCAATGTGTGCAGTATATGTGCTTGTGTACCTACCTGTCTCAGTGAACCTTGTTCTATTTGGTGTGAGTTGGGATTGAAAATACTGAATTTCTAAAACACTCTGTTGATGTTCTGTGGGCTAGAAATGTGTGATCACGGCTGTCATTCTTTTCTTTTTTATCTTTCTGAGCATGATATCAGTTTGCTCTTGATATAAAAGATGAACGGTTTTACTGTCAAGTAAGCTGCAAGGGCCTATCACTGATACGCCTTTGCAAATATTACAGTAAAACAACTACACCCAAACAAATAGGTTCTTTTTGTTTGGTGTGTGTCTGTAAATCAGCTCGTGCAGGTGTGTGTGTGTGTATGTGTGTGTGTGTGTGTGTCCATGTCTTACATATCAATGAGACTTGTTCTTTCAGATGGATGGTTTGGTTACTAGTCCTAATGACAATTTGTATTTGTTTATCCTTAATGCTAGATACTTTAGTAATCTTTATGCCACTACATGAGCTATGATGCTGTCTCATCTTTGCAATGGCCTGTCCTTGGTACGCCATTGCAAATATGACAGCAACATATCCTGTTTTAAAGAGTCCATGATAAGCATGTTGTCTTCATGTCAATGTGTGCATTATATGTGCTATTGTACATGTCTGTGCAAACCTTGTTCTGTATGTGAGATGTGAGTGGGATTGTTGACCGGTTTGTTGTGTCAGTTGTATCAAATTTTGAAGAAATGGATTTCTAAAACACATCTGATGTCCTGTGGGCTAGAAATGTGTGATCTTAACTTTCATTTTTTTTCCATTTCAATGACTGGTGTTAATTTGGTCTTTCTTTCAAAGATGAATGGATTTACTGTCAACTATCTGCAAGGGCCTATCACTGACACGCCTCTGCAAATATTACAGTGAAGCAGCATGCTGTGATTACTCTTTGACAAATAGGTTATTTTTCCTTTGCCTGTGTTTGGACGTTCATGTGTGATTATCTGCAGGTGCAGAGGTGCGTGCATGTGTGTGTGTGTGTGTGTGTGTGTGTGTGTGTGTGTGTGTGTTCGGTATGAATGAGACTATCCTTAATGCCAGATACTGGTCTGAACTTTGTACCACTGTATGAGTTATGCCTTTCCTTGGTAGGCCATTGCAAATATTACAGCAACATATCTTGTCGTAAAGAGTCCATGGGTGATAAACATGTTTTCTTCATATCTATGTGCAGTTATGTGCTCGTGTACTAGTCTCTGTGAACCTTGTTCTATATGTTTGGTGTTAGTGAGTTTGTTGTCGGTATTGTCATGTTGATCTGATCAAATTTGAAGGAAATTTGATTTCCAAAACATATCTGATATCCTTAGGGCTAGAAATGTGTGATCTCGTAGTAACTATGTTTTTTTCCATTTCAATGACTGGTGTTAGGTTGGTCTTTATTTCAAAGATGAATGGATTTACTGTCAACTATCTACAAGGGCCTATCGCTGACACGCCATTGCAAATATTACAGTGAAGCAGCATGCTGTGATTACTCCTTGACAAATAGGTTGTTTTTGCTTTTTCTGTGTTTGGACATTCATGTGTGCTTATCTGCAGGTGCAGAGGTGTGTGTGTGTGTGTGTGTATGTGTGTGTGTGTGTGTGTGTGTTTTGGTATGAATGAGACTATCCTTAATGCCAGATACTGGTCTGAACTTTGTACTACTGTGTGAGTTATGCCTTTCCTTGGTAGGCCATTGTGTGTGTGTCGACGTGCGTGTGTGTGTGTGTGCATGCGTGCGTGTGTGTGTATGCGTGGGTGTGTGTGGGTGTGAGCGTGTGTGTGTGTATGTCCATGTATTCGGTATGAATGAGACTTGGTCTTTCAGATGGATGGTTTGGTTACTAGTCCTAATGACAATTTGTATTTGTTTATCCTTAATGCCAGATACTTTAGTAATCTTTGTGCCACTATATGAGCTATGCTGCTGTCTCATCTTTGCAAAGGCCTATCCTTGGTATGCCATTGCAAATATGACAGCAACATACCCTGTTTTAAAGAGTCCATGATAGGCATGTTTTCTTTATATCTGTGTGTGCATTATATGTGCTAGTGTACGTGTCTGTGCAAACCTTGTTCTGTATGTGTGGTGTGAGCAGGATTGTTGACCGTTTTTTATATCAATTGTATCAATGTTGAAGAAATGGATTTCTGAAACATATCTGTCGATGTCCTGTTGGGCTGGAAATGTGTGATCTCAACTGCACGTACAGAGGTGTGTGTGTGTGTGTGTGTGTGTGTGTGTGTGTGTGTGTGTGTGTTTCAGTATGAATGAGACTATCCTTAATGCCAGATACTGGTCTGAACTTTGTACTACTGTATGAGTTATGCCTGTCCTTGGTAGGTCACAGCAACATACCCTGTCATGACGAGTCAGTGGGTGATAAGCATGTTTTCTTCATATCTATGTGTGCAGTATATGTGCTCGTGTACCAGTCTCTGTGAACCTTGTTGTATATGTTTGGCGCGAGCGAGATTGTTGTCTTTATTGTTATGTTAATCTTCTCAAATTTGGAAGAAAATTGATTTCCAAAACATATCTGATGTCCTGTGGGCTGGAAATGTGTGATCTTAAATATCATTTGTTTACTTTTAATGTCTGGTGTCAGTTTGGTCTTTGTTTAAAAGATTACTGGTTTTACAGTAAAATATCTGCAAGGGCCTATCACTGATACACCTTTGCAAATATTACAGTAAAACAAGATGCTGTTACTACTCCCGAACAAATAGGTTGTTTTTGTTTGGTCCGTGTTTGGAAGTGCATGTCTGTAAATCAGCACATGGAGACGTGTGTGTGCGTGTGTCTGTACGTGCGTGTGTGTGTGTGTGTGTGTGTGTGTGTGTGTGTGTGTGTGTGTGTGTGTGTGTGTGTTCGGTATGAATGAGACTGTCCTTAATGCCCGATACTGGTCTGAACGTTTGTACCACTGAATGAGTTATGCCTTTCCTTGGTAGGCTATTGCAAATATTACAGCAACATACCCTGTCGTAAAGAGTCCATGGGTGATAAACACGTTTTCTTCATATCTATGTGTGCAGTATATGTGCTCGTGTGCCAGTCTCTATGAACCTTGTTCTATTTGTTTGGTGTTAGTGAGATTGTTGTCGTTATTGTTATGTTAATCTGATCAAATTGGGAAGAAAATTGATTTCCAAAACGTATCTGATGTCCTGTGGGCTGGAAATGTGTGATCTTAAATATCGTTTGTTTACTTTTAATGTCTGGTGTCAGTTTGGTCTTTGTTTAAAAAATTACTGGTTTTACTGTCAAATATCTGCAAGGGCCTATCACTGATACGCTATTGCACATGTTAAAATAAAACAAGATGCTGTGATTACTCCACAACAAATAGATTGTTTTTGTTTGGTCTGTGTTTGGAAGTGCTGTGATCGCTTGGTGATCCTACCTTCCAAGATGGTACGCTCATTCTTTGTGTCCTCCTTGTACGATTGTCTTTGATTTCGTTTCAGGGAGGGCTTCGAAGATTTTTTAATTTTCTTTCTTTGACCAAGGAAAGAACGGAGGGATAACCATGGATTAAGTTCTGCCCGTAGCTGCCTTCTCTCTCTCTCTCTCTCTCTCTCTGTGTCCCTCCCCTCTCTCTCTCTCTCTCTCTCTCTCTCTCTCTCTCTCTCCGTACAGGTCCTTGATGTAAGGGTGTGTGTGTGTGTGTGTGTGTGTGTGTGAGTGTGTGTGTGTGTGTGTGTGTGTGTGTGTGTGTGTGTGACTTTCATCCTTCCTTGCCTGACTGAGAACTAATCCTCGGATACTACTTGTGCGTGTCATTATGTTCTTAGCAATAATAACTATCTTTTCACATCGGCATCTATTGTTGACAGTGATCACCGTAGGCTGTGCTGAAACATTTTGTGTTCTACTCATTTACTATCGAGACCACTCGTGTTGCTAAAGGCATTTTGCCCCATGCTTCAGAAATGACTGAATTGTGTGGCTCATGAATCATATGTGACTTCACTGAATGTCAGACTAAATTTGTGTTTCTAAAAAAAATAAAATAAAATAACTTTCTTATACCTGCGTTCGGTGGATGTGACTGATCGGAGAGCGCTCCATAAGTGCAACGCATTTGTGCCAAACAGACTTGGACCTATAGACAATTCTATCTGATTATCAGCATATATATGTGTGTTCAGATATATATGAGTTGGTGATTCTGTGAGTGCAACATACAGGAATTGTGCTTTTTAGTCTTGCAGTACTTCGTCCTGTACAACCTGACAGCAATTAGTTGTGTGCACATTAAATTGTAAGTGCATTCTCAGTCACCTATTTCCGAACCACTGCTGTGGTATCTAATCTACCAGTTTGTTTGATTGGTTTTTCTTTTTGTTTTTGTTGTTGTTGTTTTTATCATTTATTTTACTTTTTTGTACGTGTCCTTTCTTCCCCTTTCTTTTTGTTTTTCCTTTTACTTGTGCACTCAGGACATAAAATGACCACAAACCAAAACTCATGGCCATCGAGAGATGGACTGAGAATTTGCCATTTAAATATCAATAGTGCAGTCAGTAAGATCTCTGATATCTCGACCCTGATATCGAACCACCAAAAGCCATTCCATGTTCTGGGTCTCTCCGAATCAAGACTAAATACCTACATTAGTGATAAAGATGTATCAGTCCCAGGTTATAATATCGTTCGAAAAGACCCTACTAAAGACAAAGAGACAGGTCTTCTAGTGTATGTCAGTGAATCTCTCAACTTCAAGAGACTTTCCCACCTAGAACAGCATGACGTAGAAGCAGTGTGGATACAAATCACACTGAACAAATCACGATCCATTTTAATCGGGTTTTGCTATCGGAACCCAACAGAAAGAGTCAGCTGGACTGATAAATTTGTTACTATGATGGACGCAGTTTCATTAGAATGTAAAGAGATTGTTTTACTCGGTGACTTCAATGTAGATCTTTTGAAATCAAACAGCCAATGGAGCCAAACGATAAGTGTGTTGAATTTACATCAGATTATCAAAACACCCACCAGAGTCACACCAACTTCAAAGACAATCATTGACCATATCTATGTCTCAAATGAAAATAACATACTAGAAGCTTGTGTACCAGTCTTCTCTTCTAGTGATCATTACCCAGTGTGTGTTACATGGTCTAAACATGGAGTGAAAATCCCAAAACCAGGCCACAAAACCATAACCTATCGTTGCTTCTCAAAATTCAACGAACAAAACTTTTTGCTTGATTTAATGAATTCAGAACTTCATACAGTATACAATATTGCTGATCCAGATTCAGCGATTGACTTTTGGATCGAAATTTTTACAGAAGTCTATAACAGACATGCTCCGTTAAAAACAATCAGAGTAAAGCATATTCCCAAACCACCGTGGTACACGAAAGAATTACAGGAGGCATGCTACCTTAGAGACCTTTTGAAAGAACATGGCTATGAAGAAGAATCAAGATCACTAAGAAATGCAATAAACTCTCAGAAGTGCAGGGAAAAAACAAAATACTATCGCGAGTTATTAACTTCCAAACAAAATCCAAAACTGGTTTGGCAAGCAATAAACCAGCTTAGCAATAACAGTTCTTCTTCAAAATCAACTGTTATCAAAGGTATTTCTTCTGAACAACTTAACACTCACTTCTCTACCATTCCAGATACAGTTGTTACTACTGATCATTCAAGCTCTAATGAACTTAAAGAACTCCATCAATTTTGTCACGACAAAAAAATCACGTCTGAACTACACATTCCACTCATAACTGTGCACGAGGTGTATCAGTACCTACTTCATCTCAAACAGTCAGGAACACGTGGACTTGATGGCATAGATGGCAAAATTCTGAAACTCGCGGCTCCAGTTATAACTGACACGTTAACGTATATCTTTAATCTGTGCATAGATAAAAGCTATTTTCCTAATGCGTTCAAAAAAGCAAAAGTTATACCCATTCATAAATCTGGTGATAATACTGATCCTTCAAACTACAGACCAATATCAATCTTATCTATCCTTTCGAAACCTCTAGAAAAGCATTTAAATAAGCACATCCTTCATCACTTCAACAAGTACGATTTGCTCCATCCCGGACAGTCTGGTTTCAGACAGAAACATTCCTGCCATTCTGCATTAATCAATCTTGTAGATGTGTGGCTTAATAATATTAATAACAATAGATATTGTGGTGTCTTATTCGTTGATTTTAAAAAAGCATTCGATGTCATTGACCACAATCTCCTTATTCGAAAACTGGAGGTATACGGTCTTTCAAAATTCGCCCTTATCCTTCTAAAATCATACATCACAAAACGACAACAATGCGTCTTATCGGGGACGACTGTCTCTTCTATAACAACTCTTAAGTATGGCGTTCCACAAGGCTCCATTTTAGGCCCGCTACTCTTCTCAATCTACATTAATGACCTACCCCTACATGTGAGATCTGCATGCGACCTCTTTGCAGATGACACCACAATTCACACCAGCCATAATGATCCTTCCAGTCTTTCAAAACATTTGCAAGAGAGTACCAATGACCTTGTAAAATGGACCGAACTAAATCACATGTCACTTCACCCTCAAAAAACAAAACTGATGTACATTACAACTAGGCAAAAAAGACAAAAGCTCACCAATGATTTCCCTCCTATACACCTCAATAATGTACTTGTGGAACAAGTCACTCATCATAAAGTATTAGGACTAATAATTGACAATAGTCTCAGCTGGAATCCCCACATAACGTTACTATGCAAAAAGCTCTCCCAGAAAGTCTATCAGCTCACCAAAATCAAACACTTTCTTGACCTTCATTCACGAAAACTTTTTTTCCATGCTCATATTCAGTATTATGTTGATTATGCATCGACTATATGGGATTCTGCAAGTGCAAACACACTAAAACCATTGTTCAGCCTACATAAACGAGCGCTCAAATTAATCCTTCTGAAGAAAACTAGCCTCGAAAGCTCTGATTATAAACATCTTCACATTCTTCCATTCAGCCAGAGACTCAAATACAACAAAGGGCTAATGATGCACAAGATTCTGACCGGGAATGCCCCAACAACTTTAATGAGACGATTCTCAAAAGTCTCGTCGAGAAACTCCCACAAACTCCATATCCCAATCCCCAGAATTGACCTATTTAAATCAAGTCTAACGTACTCGGGAACCTCTTTGTGGAACTCCCTTCCAGAATCCATCAAACAAATCCATTGTACCACAACTTTCAAAAACACTTACCTTACCCATCTTCTGCGGTAAAAAAACAAACACAAAAAAACAAAAAACAACCATAAGTAATACCAACAAGTGATCTCAAAAGCATAAATCATCCCCTTTTCATGTACTTAACCAATTTGTCTTTTCTATTTTTTTCTTCTTTTTATCATGTATCAAGTATTTTTATATATATATGTATACGTGTATGTATGTGTATGTATATATATGTTTATATATGTATATATGTATACATACATATATATATCACCAATGTGAGTGTGTGTATGTATGTAGTATGTATGTATGTATGTATGTGTGTGTATGTGTGTATATGTATGTGTACGTGTGCGCATGTATATGTATGTGCGTGTGTATGTGTGTGTGTATGTGTGTATATGTATATATATATATGTATATGCATGTATGTGTATGTGTGTGTGGGTATATATATGTGTGCATATGGATATAATCTTATGAAAAATGATTATATGTTGTGCCCTTTTTTCACTCTCTCTCTCTCTCCTCTCTCTCTCTCTCTCTCTCTCTCTCACTGTCTGTCTCTCTGTCTCTTCTCTCTCTCTCTCTCTCTCTCTCTCTCTTTCTCTCTCTGTCTGTGCGTGCGTGCATGTGTATGTTCCGAATTCCGTACATACTTTGTCATATTCTTTTTTACTGTCTGATTTTATACATGCTAATTGTTGTACGTTTTAGTACATTTCCATTCCAAATCGTTACATTTCATGCTGTTCCCCCTCTCCCTTCCATCCTCTCTTTTCTCTCTCTCTCTCTCTCTCTCTCTCTTTTTTCTTCTTTTTTTCTCCTCCCCCCCCTCCCCCAATTTCATCTCACTTTGCTTAATACCTTCTACGTATTTTCATGCCTTGCGAAAAATGATTACATGTTGTGCCTTGCTCTGCCTCTCTCTCTCTCTCTCTCTCTCTCTCTCTCCCTCTCTCTCTCTCTCTCTCCTCTCTCTCTCTCCTCTCTCTCTCTCTCTGCGTGCGAGCGTGCGTGTACGTGTGTGTTCAAAAATATGTACGCACTTTGTCATATTCACTTCACTGTCTGTTTTCATACATGCCAATCTTGTACGTTGTAGTACATTTACATATGTTCCCCCAGCCCACCTCACTCCCTACCCCCACTCTCCCCTTCCTCTTCATTATTGTTATTCTCATTTTTATTTTTATTTTATTCTCTTATTATTATTATTTTGTTTGTTTTGTTTATTATTATTCTTATTTTTTGTTTTGTTTTCATTTCTCTTCTATTTTCATTTGATGTTCCTCTATGATTACATGACCGCTTTGCTTGCTTCTTTGCTTTCTTACATTAATTGATTTCACTGCATGTTGTAGTCCCTACTCAGGGCGAGGACTGGATGTAAAAAAGCACGTCAGTGCTTATCTATTATCCTCGTAAATAAAGAATTTTGTCTTGTCTTGTCTTGTCTTGTCTCTCTCTCACTCAGCCCTAATCAACCTGGTTGATGACTGGCTAAATAGCATTAACAACAACAGATATTGTGGTGTCCTATTTATTGATTTCAAAAAAGCATTCGATGTGATAGACCATAACCTTCTACTTAGAAAACTAAAATTGTATGTCTAGTTGCAAAGCGAGAGGACTGCAGGCGGAAATCTAAACAAATCTTAAATAAATGTTAGCGAACCGCCCAGAGAACGTGGACAAACGAGTCACAAGACGAAACACAACTAGTTTCGACCTCTTAGGTCTTCATCAGGTGAGACATTAACGAATAAAACAATGAAAATTCACTTAGCTTTGATTGCTTCAGATCACTTGGTAGGGTTCAGTGCAAGGAAGAAGGCCTTCTTCCTTGCGCTGAACCCTACCAAGTGATCTGAAGCAATCAAAGCTAAGTGAATTTTCATTGTTTTATTCGTTAATGTCTCACCTGATGAAGACCTAAGAGGTCGAAACTAGTTGTGTTTCGTCTTGTGACTCGTTTGTCCACGTTCTCTGGGCGGTTCGCTAACATTTATTTAAGATAAAATTGTATGGCTTATCCACAAAAACACTTACGCTTTTTCACTCATATCTCACAAATAGGCAACAATGTGTAAAAATTAATACAACTTGCTCTTCATTTCAAACACTTTCCTATGGCGTCCCACAAGGCTCTATCCTGGGTCCCTTACTGTTCACAATTTACATCAATGATTTACCTCTCCATATCACATCCACCTGTGAACTCTTTGCTGATGATACAACAATACATACAAATCATTCTGATGTTACTGTTCTTGCACACACTTTACAAGAAAGTGCGAATGACCTCGTCAAATGGACTGAACTAAATCACATGTCGCTTCACCCTCAAAAAACTAAATCCATGCTTATCACAACTAGGCAAAAAAGACAAAATCTCACTCTTAAGTTTCCTCCTGTACATCTTAAAAATGAACCCGTTGAACAGGTTACATGCCTCAAAGTGCTAGGAATAACAATTGATAACAATATGAGTTGGCAAGCTCACATAACCTCACTATGCAAAAAAGTTTCACAGAAAGTTTACCAACTCTCCAAAATCAAACGCTTCCTCGACCTGCATTCACGCAAGCTCTTTTTCCAGTCTCATATTCAATCATACATAGACTATGGATCTACACTATGGGACTGTGCTAGCGCTAACACTCTCAAACCATTGTTAAGCCTACACAAGCGAGCACTCAAATTAGTCCTCCTAAAAAGCAGTAGTCTTCTGGACTCGGACTATAAAAAGATTCAAGTTCTCCCATTAAATCTGAGATTACAATACAACAAAGGGATCATAATGCACAAGATTGTGTCTGGGAAGGCACCCTCAACATTAGTTCACAGATTCTCAATAAATTCCTCAAGGACTCTACCCAAACTTCATGTGCCTGTTCCTAGAATTGACTTATTCAAATCCAGTTTAACATATTCAGGTTCCTGTCAATGGAACTCGCTCCCTGAATCAACCAAACAACGCCAATGCATATCAACCTTCAAACACCATTATTTCAACCATCTTATGTGCCAGTACTTACATACTCCGCCATAAATCCACCACCAATCACCACCACCCTCTTTGCCTTATATATATACCTGACTATTTAGAAAGTGTTTTGTACTTGAAATGCACATGTATGTTATTTTGTTTAGTAAGTATGTCTTATATGAGTACATGTGTGTGTGTGTGTGTGTGTGTGTGTGTGTGTGTGTGTGTGTGTGTGATTTCCTATTACCTCCTGCCCTCTTGTCATTCTGTCGATATGCTTGTATTCTTATGTGACTCTCTCTCTCTCTCTCTCTCTCTCTCTCTCTCTCTCTCTCACGGTTCTGCTGGAATGACTTGATTTATTATCCATATGACATCCCCTCCTACCCGTAGCGACTGGGCTATCATTATGCATTTCCCACCTCCATTTGTGCTTTATTTCTATCCCCCCCCCCCCCCCCTCCCCCGGTGCTTCAAAATCGATTGTCTTGTATCTCTTTGGAATTTTTTGATTGTCAGATTGTTCTAAACATGCTCTCTTATCGCACCCACTCTCGCCTCTTTCTCCCCCACCCTCTCTCTCTCTCTCTGCAGACTTACCCCGCACTCCCTTCGCTCCTGCGTCTCTCTCTCTCTCTCTCTCTCTCTTTTTTTTTTTATTTTTAAATTTTAATCCCGTATTGTATTGTAGTTCTAGTCACTTTTGCATGCTTCCTTTGTTACCTTTTATTTTATATTGTTGACCCTACTCAGGGCGAGGACTGGATGTAAAAAAGCACATCAGTGCTTATCTATTATCCTCGTAAATAAAGAATTTTGTCTTGTCTTGTCTTGTCTTGTCTCTCTCGCCATACGCAGAATGAAAGCGTCAGTGCAGTACAGAATAGTACATAGATAAACCCAGACGACAGTATCAAACGACAAAACACTTAAACCAGCAAGAGAATGTCCAACGTTAATAGATCGTACATACTTGCGTGGTGAGGATGAATTATAGAGGAAAAGAAAAAAGAGAAAGGAAACAAAAACCTGACATGATTGAGGGAAAAAAAAGAAAAGAAAAGAAAAAAACAAGAGAAGGCGAAAAAATAGGAGGATGAGGACCCCGACAGTGGGGATGAGGAGGAATAACCAAAGCATGGACAACCTTAACACAGATATATTTACATCATTGGAAGTTAATTCTGAAAGATGGTTGGGGGGGGGGGGGGGAGTAGAGAGAAGAGTGAAGGTCAGGTCAGCACACACTTTCTCATCACCGAGGGGGGGGACGACGGGGATGGTGAGAGAGAGAGGGGGGGGGGGGGGGGGGTACGGGATAGAGAGCAAACTGACAAGTGTTTTTTAGATTTTGTTTTTTCAGTGGAGAAACATGTGGGTGTATATATATGAACATGATTGTATATTTAAAAATGTACGTATAATCCTTCTTCATACAAGAAAAATGGTAAATTACACATACTTTCTCACCTCCGAGCGGAATGCAATGGGGAGGGGAAGGTGGGAGGGAGGGGGGGGGGGGGAAG